>PVKM010017709.1:0-25663 GCA_004027735.1 Carollia perspicillata
GGAGGCGGCTCTCCCAGGCCGCCTTTTGCGGGTGAAGGGTAGTCCAGCAGTGGCTCGGCCTCAAAGGTCACTAGGAGACCGAGGCGTCTCCGCCGCCCCGGACGCCTGGCCTCCGAAAAGGACCGCCCCGCGGCAGTGCTGGTGCCCTACAAGCAGCAGCAGGCAGGAATGAGAAAGGCCCTAGGAGAGGAGCCACTGGCCAGCGCGAAGACCCAAACGGGGAGCCAGGAGAGAAACGGAAAGGGTGGATGGATGGGGTGTACAGCTGCCAACTCCGACAACCACCCCCACCTAGCTTCTGAGCCCAGGGGAGCCCTTCCCCTCGCAGATGTAGGTCACGGAGAACCTCCAGCTTCTATTTTAGGCCGGAGAGGATCTAGCAGGAACACATATAATAACAAATGCCTCCAAACTTAGTAAGTTTGGCGGTGGCTCATTTTGTTGCGCGTCCGTGCCCTCCGATGGCTCTCGCCCAGGGAAAGGGCCTTTGAAAATAGCTAGGGGTGAAATGGGACTTTTACGTACACTAAATAAATAGTTCTTGATAATCTGTTAGCGATGGCGGGGCGACGGGACCCCATCTCAAACTTGGGTATACAAAAAATGGTCAACAGGGGCCGAGAGCCATCAGGAGCGCAGCGGCCTCACAATCGCCCTTGCCCACCGCCTCTAGCCTAGACAGAGATAGAGGAGAGGGGAGTGAAAACAAAAACTGCTTGCTTTGGGCCACAAGAGAGACTCGCAAAGCGGCAGGGGCAAGTCACGCTCTCTAGGAGGGTCTGAGTCACAATTCGTTACTCTCTGCTCGCCTCTCCTTCATCCCTGTAGAGGTAAGGGCAAGGCAAGCACATCCCTCCACGGCCTCGCCTTTCCCAGGCGAGGCGGCTCTGCCCTTCCTTACCCGGTAGCCAGAGCCCCCGGGTCTTGCTGGCTATCTCCACCCTCCCAGTACCCAGATGCTGGCGTCCTGACACTGAAACCAGAACCTATCTCTCGGGACAAATCAACGGTCAGTGGCCCCTACGGTGCGTTTTGGAGCATGGCTCGGAGAGGCAGTTTTGCAGGCGTAATTCGCGCTCCTCGCTGCCGGGAGCCGGGTGCACCGCGAGACGCACAAATGCACAAATGTGCAAATGCACATCTGCAAAGCGAGCTTACACTATCCGTCTGACCCATGGAATACTCAGGCGCTGAGGCAGGGAACCCGACTGATTAGAAACCAGTATGAAGAAAAAGGTCGGTGTTGCTCCCCCTGGAGCGGTCAGGGCTGCCCTGATCCTGCCTGCCTACTTGCTTTCCCTTACTCTTTCCTAGCATCTGTTACACTGGTTTTCTCCCCCTCCCTCGCAGACTCATTCTTGTTTTTCCTTCTCTCGAATCGCTTTTCCTCAACCATACCCAGCCAACACTCCTCCTCCCCAAGACAGCCTGAGAGTCAAAATGCAGTTGGAGAACATGTCACTTGAGAGAAAGCTCTTCCAGGGAATTTGAATTGAGGTGAGGGAGACCCCTCCACCACAGTGCGGAACAAGCTGCAACAAAGCAAAGCCCCTGGGAGCCTCACGCTCAACCTTGCAACCTGGCTCCCGGAGCCGTGATTCTCCTAACTCCAGCTGAGAATAGGAAAAAGAAGTCAAGCTCTGGGCCGTGCCCTGCCCTCCTCCTGCGGGCGGGGCTGGAGGTGGATAGGTTTCTCCAGCCCGAAGAATCGCCTGTTCCACCCAGGACCTTTAGCTGCCTTGGGCTGGGGGAGGGGCGCCAAGCCGAAGTGGAGTCTGCCCAGCCCTAGGGCTGAGCCGGGGCCAGGGACCCGCCGCCCGACCCAGGCTGGCGGCGGAGGCGCTCTGGAGCACGAGGGTATGTGGTCACAGCCAGGACAGAAGAACCTCAGGAGGACGACCATGAAGAGGTGTCGGGGGAAGAAAAGCTCAGCCTCGATTCATCTGAACAGCCAGCACCTACCTGGTCCCAGGGAACTGGAGTCCGGTGGTGTCAGGTGAGCAGTGCACGCTGCTGTGCATTATTATCCCGTAGACCAGCAGGGCCAGCCTTGCTCCGCTACACATGGTCATTCTGTGCAGAACGGAAAAAGGGCACACAGCCGTCAGAGTCTCCCTGGCCTTCCACCTTCCAGCCCCAAGAACTCCCGGAGCTGGGGGAGGGACTGAGTGGGAGGCTCCCGGTGTTGAATACCCCTTAGTGACAGCCCGAGCTCGCCCTGCCACTTCCTTGTTGCTATATGTAGTTAGAAAGAATACACACACACACACATATATACATATATATATATACGCACATATACATATACATATATATGCCAGACCTGGTGCGAAGAAAAGCTAACTAGTACCGTCAGCAGTCAAATGAGCCGTTTGGTTTGGTGAGACTCCCCCACTCCCTTATCATTCAACTCTTACCGCCGCTAGCAGAGGGTTTGCTGCCAAGTAGGACGGTGATCAAAGGATTCCTCCAAGTTTCTGCGCTGGAATCACAACCCAAAAGGAATCGTCTGGCGTAAGTGTCTGAGGAGAAGCCGCAGGAACGAACAGGAGCAGCAGGAGGAGCTGGAGGACTTGTTTGCTGAGGCCAGTATTCTGTTCAAAAGTTTGCAGACGCACAGAACTAGAAGGAGCGTGATACTGAGAGAACGGGGCCAGGAGAGAGATGTAGAGGGAAGAAAGAGGAGGCGACAGGCTAAAGTGGGGGTGGAGGACAAAGTGGCTTAAGTCCACCAAGAGACAGAAGTTAAGTGGTTAGGAAAAGAGAAAGTCGAAGAAGGAGAGGAAGGAAAGAGAAGGCCAAGGTGAAGACGGCGTCGGAGGGCGCCGCCCGGTCAGGCAGCCGCGAGTCGGCAGCGCCTTCTCTGCTCTGAAGTCCCTCTGGCTGCGTCTGAAGCTGCGGCTTCTTCTGCTGCTGCCAGCGGGTACAGAGGTGACCGGCCTTCTGCTCCTATTTATACATGCAGTGGGCAGAAATCTATCTGAACATGGTTTTAGAAGAGACCTCTTTGTCAACATCTGTCTGCCTATGGCCTTTAAGTACAGAATATTTTGTTGCACTGTTGCGCTCATGAAATGACTTCCTTTTTTTTTTTTTTCAGTCACGCAATGATCGGGTATCAGAAAAAGACGTCAGCATCCTAGTCCCTCAAGGAACATATTAACTATTCTGTGCTGGCCTCTTGGATGACGATAAGATCCGGAGTCATCCACTTCTCATAAACACCTTTCACTCATTCGATCCAATTTTTAAGAAGTCCAATTATTTTTTATGGTTTTCAATATTTCCCATTTCTCAAAGATGGGTAAAGAATTCATAGAACTTCGGGCATGGTAAAAGTCATTTTTTAACGGCATTCCTACTATTTCTATTTGCTTTTCATCAAGCCCTAGCAATCAGAGCTCTGGCCTCTGGAATTAAGCACCATCAAGCTCTCCTATTAATAAATTTAATTCAGCTCTAGTTTCTTGCATATATTCTTTCAGACAGACAATTATGTGGAAGTCGTTTTGTTTTTAAAGGGAAGTCTTGCAGGATTTTCAGTAAATTGCTAATGAGTCTGCTGTCTTGACAGTCTGGCTGTGAGTAGATTGATTAAAGCTGCATCCAGAGCGTGGCTCTGAGTGCTGAACCTGTCTGGTCACAGATGCTATGAACATTGAAAATTGCCCCTGATTCAATTTTTCATCACAGCCTCTAAATCTCAGGACTTGGCAGTCATACTATTAATGTGGCAATTCATTGCCCAAATACCCCACTGTTCAGATACGCTCCCCCCCTTGCAGTGTCCATAAATGCCCTTAAATCTCAGAATGGTCCAACCCTTTTAGATTTTATGTCTGTGTCTCCTCTTACTCCTGGCTTTTGGAGCTCTAAATGACCTATTTGGACACTTTCACACTTTCTGTGGCTCCTACTGATCTGAAGAATTGAAACTGTGAGATTGTGCTTTCCACAAAAATTCAACTTTTAAGAATTTTAGAGTGAGAAATGTTTTTCTCCTTTATTTACAACTGAAGTTTGTTTAGAGAAATGCCTACATACTGGTAAAGCATGAAGATTCCCAGTACAAATTCACTTGCTGAGGGTTTCTAACAGGAATCCCTCTATTGGGAACTGTAAATTATTTTTTAACTGAAAATGACGTGGGAAGAGGAAAGCAATAAGGAAAGACCACATCCACCGAGAGGCCCTGGAGGCTTCCAAGTCCCTGGGTAATTTAAGAAGATTTGTAAATTCCTGATCCAGTAAAAGAACTTGGATCTATTTTTCTCAAAAAGGAAATAGAACCATCAATAACCATTAGTGTGTGCATGTTAATTATTTGGATCTTAAAAATTCGAGGAAATGGCAATTCAGTGGGAGTGTTTCCTGTTACTATGGTTTGGATCTAACATTTAAGTAAGCTGTATTAGTTCTGCATGCTTTTCCTAAGACAAAATTATAATGCCTCTTGTTTCAATGTCTTTCCGGCTCTCTTATTTGAGATTTAATTCTTCCTCCAGGAAGACAAAGTTTTGCTTATTCTTCGCCATTATTGGCCAGACACTGCCTGCTTCCTCCTCTTAGTTTATGCCTGGGGATGTCCCAGATTGCTTACCTGCAATAATGCTTCCAACCACATCTACACGGTAATGGATCTCTTTGTCTCCACTGCATATGTTCACTGATTCTTGTTGCAGTGTTTACATGTGTGTGTTCCGTGTTCAGCTCTGCCTCTAGAGTAAGCTCACACACAAAGAGCCTGAGGTGAATATCCCCCAAAAATCAAGCAGACAAGATCATTTTTTTTACTAAAGCACCCAAAGCTATTACCGACTTTGGTTTTTCTGCCTTCGGCCTTGCTTCACATCAAAGATGAACTCCATTAAAATCCTTACTCCCACGCGAATTCTGAAATGAGTTCAATCTGTAGAAATACTTCAAAATTTCCAAGACTCCGTGTACAAATTCACTACTCAGCTTTAGTAAAGGGAGCCACCATGTGGGGAAGTTTGTTGATTTCACGGCCTATTAAAGGGGGAAAACCACAAACACCATTAAGTTAGTGGGTAAGACGGAACGGCTTGACTCCACACGCCCTCCAGAAGGAGCTGATCCTCCGGCTCACGGGGAAGTCTGGGCCACTTCCCCTCCTCTCGGCGAAAGCACACTCAGTGTGGAGCTTAGAGCTCCCGCGCTCCAAAATTCCCGGCCTCGAGACTGAACCCTTTCTGTGAAGTGAGAGACTAAGGAGAGAATTTAATTTGAGATTTTTGGTCACTGAACTCCAGAAAACCTAGCTTTGGAGCCCGACCCACTCATTTCTCAGCACAATCTAAAGACGCATCCAGCCCCGACACACAGCTGCTTAGGGGACTCCAACCGGGCAGACTCCTGCCGCAAGTGTTTCCTGCCGTTGACGGCTTATGATTGAGCGAGTCTGGTGTCGGTGGGCAAGGCAACTTCCCTATTCTGGAAATTCTGGCCCTGGTCCCCCGGGCTGGGGGAAGTCGGGAAGGCTGAGGGAAGGAACCAGAAGCTGAGGGCGGGCCTAGGGGTGGAAGGAAGCTGCGGGGGTCTGGAGCAGCCACCTGACCTCACCAAAATCCTCAGGAGGGAGAGCAGACTATTCAGTGGAGAGAAATACGGGGCAATCGAAGTCTCAATGGCCAAAACTACCTCCAAGTCGAGACCCCCCTCCCCCGCCAAGGTGGGAATGTGCTTCTAAACTGGGGAACTTTTAAATCTATCTAACGTTCACGCTGCTTACCAGGGGCCTTGGTATCTGGGAGCTTTGGGAAGCGACGGGGAGGAGAGCACAACAGACCAAACTGCCAGGCTGCAGAGGCCGGAAGCACTGAAAAGGGTGTCTGGGGCCGGCGGATAATGACTTGTTCATTACAGACGCAGGCGCCAACCTGGCTTACTGTGAGGGAGGATGGGGCCTGGGCTGGGGAGCTGGAGGACCTCAAGTAAGGCGCCCTGTGTGGGTGGGGAAGAGAGAAGGGGAGAGTGAGAGGATACTTGGGAGGGGCAGGAGAAAGCCTGCCAATTTTACCCTGTTTTTACCTGACTTCTCTCCCGAAGGGATTTGTACATCCTCCTAAAGTGACTGAGGTTAAGGGCAAAAGAGAAACCAGATAGATCTCGTATATGTGACTGAAAATGATGTGGGGAAAGGAGGGAGAAGACGAAGAAGGCACCAATGAATTAGAACTCTCTATTTATAGGTAACGCGAAGGAACTATCCTACAGCCCCACCCCTTCCCGCAATGTTCCCTGGAGAAGAGGAATTCCCAGGGAGCAAAGTTGCTTTCCAGGCTGTGGAAGCAGAGAATGGCATTTAACTGGAATCATGTTCCGTTAGAGAGTTAGTGAAACCACGGAAATCTTCGGACTGGAAGGTTTCATCCACGTCCTCTGTAAAGTAAAGGGGCCTGAAGGAAAGCGTCAGTCTCCTGCTAAGGAGTGACCTAGCCAAGAGAAGCTGTCCAGAAGTATTTGTTGGAAATCATAAAGACCCTGAATTCCAAGCTCCAAGCTCCTGATGTATCAACTCCTTTTTGTACTTTTTGTCCTGAAGACATTAAAACATAACATTTAGCCTGAAATAGTGAATGCTAGCTAAAAGACTAGTGTGGTTTTGTTTTTTCCTGGTCACTGACACATCTGTCTTGAGGTTTCAAGCCTTTCGGTCAACATTTGACTTAAAGAACTCTTTAGCCCTTGAAAAAGTGGATTTTTGTACACAAACAGAAGAATATGTTTAGCATATTCACTGGGTGTTTGAACTTGCAGAGGGCTTCACAACATTGGCAAACACCTGACATAGACAAGAATCTGTTTCCTAGGGTAAGGAGAGTTCTACTACTTTCATTCTGGCCTAGCTACCCATTATACACATAGTTTCCACGTGTTCACTTTTTTCCCCCCAATGCCTATACAGCCACCAACCCCTTCCCCAACCTCCATATGAAAGAACATCCTGTATGAATATGCACACATATTCATACACTCCAAGGATGAGTAATACTAAATCAGATTGGGAAAGTCTTATATTCTTTGTCTGTTGATTTCTAGTTAGTGCACAGCATAAGAATCAAGTTATACTAAATTTTTTCAAGCTTGATGCAAAACATCATCCTCTCCATGAGTGACAAAAGTAAATTACAGCACTGTTTTCAATTTCATTCTAAACTTTTTCTCTTCTGACTCTTCCAGAAAATGCGATGACTAATGACTCACTTCATACTGATTACACCTGTAGGGAAACCCAAATGTTCTGCCTCAGAACATCATGACCATCACTTACTGCACTGCCTGCATCACGCCCTTCTGAACTCACTATGAAGTAAGGAGCTGATGAGCTTACCCATAATGTGTCATGACTTACCTCTCTGACCTTCAGAATTTAGTGCTTCACACACTCTAAAAACAACCAGCAAAGGATGCCTTTCCAAACCACATGAGCAAAAGCATCTCTCTGTAATTCAAGCATTGAATTGCAGGTTCACACAGTCAAGAGATTTTTGCCAGTTGTTTTAAGACAAGCAGACACTCAAGAAGCAAAAACTAGGATCTAACCTTTGCTGCAGGTTTGGGTGACTTCTACTATTTTACAAATATGGCTCTTTGAAGGCTGTGTTCTCTGAAATATTTGGGGTACCAAAAGTATATACCCTAGACTTCATTCTGCAGCATCTGTCAAATTCTTCAGAGATTTCCAGAACATGTCTTTTTAAAAGCCAAAGGGGAGAAAGTCTTGTCTCTAATTCATTCTAAATCCTCTGCTCATATACATCTTGAATGCAGGAAGAAAAGATTGGAGAGGATCCAGGAAACTCATATCCTAAATGAGGTTTTGTGATGGCTTCTGAAAATGTTGGAAGAAAGATCTGTGTACACAATAAAACAATGTTTTAATGTGTAAATAGAAAAAGTATATTGCCCTACATAGTATTCCAAACCTCTGTCCTCTGGGTTCAAACTCAGCCTTATTATCTTTGAATATAGGTATATATCTTTCTAATAATTTTAGAGCATTTGTATTTTATTATCCTTATTACTAGCACTTGGTGGTAATGATAATAACTGCAATATACAGGCATGATTTTTAAAAAAGCTACCATCTGGTTGTAATACAATTATATTTGCCATGAGTTTACTATTTGAGAGCTTCAATTATTATTTATTTAAATTATCTTCAATTCTTCTTTCCAATAGAGCCCTAGTTAGTAACAGCAATAACAGCAGCAATAATAACTATTTACTAAGCCCTTAATTGCTAAATGTTTGACTAGAGTTATTTCCTTTACCCTTAAGCTAACCTCTTTCTAGACACTATTAATACTCCATTTTACAGATGAGAAACTGAGGCTCATAATGGTTAGGCATCTTACCCAAAGTCACACAGCTGCTACATTGTAATGCAGAGATTCAAATTCAAGTCCCAATGACCCCAGGCAGTCTTAATGATCATACTATATTACACTGGTTTACATATTTATTTTCTATAGTGGCTATAAATACAAATTTATACAAATTATACAAATTATAAATACATATTTATTTTCTATAGTGGCTATAAGTACAAATTACTAATTTAATATGAGCTCTAATCTGTGACTTGACTCAACTGAGAAAATCGGGGGTTTTTCTTACCAATTTTCAAATTAAAAATTAAGTTTAATATAATAGTAACCAAATGCTATTAATACAGTAGAAACAGCTTAAGTTAGACTATAAACAGGTCACATACTTATGGTCTTTGTTTGATAAATAGATATGCTTCTAACTAAAGAATATGTGCATTATAAATGTATTTATTTACATGTATTTACATGTAAATGTATCAGGTTGTTGGAAAGTTTAAAAAAATGCCACCCCAAGTTACTTTTTAAATGATTTCATACCTAAGAATGTAGCAAAAGTTTCAGTGATGTGTTTAAGTTAAAAAAAAAATCTCTTTATTTTCTGAGATCACCATTAATAGTCATTATGATATCATCATATCTTATTAAATCATGTAATTCAACACCATAGAAACCATATGATTGCCAGTAAGTCAAGACTTTTGTGAGTCAAAGAGGTGATGTAAATAAAAATGTTTTATAAACAATAGTTTCTAGACCAGTATAAGAGAAAGGAAATCAATATTTACTCAACTCCTTCTTTGACAGCAGTGGCATGCTCTGTGTTAGCAAACAATGCCCCATTTAATACTCTTATTGCTCTGGGAGCTAGGCATGGTACATCATTCCTACTGTTACTGATGAATAAACTGAGCCTCTTCAAGATGAATTAACTTGCCCCAGACACGCAGCTAACAAATGACAAAGTCGGTTTTCAAACCTAGGACGGGCTATTTCCAAAGTTGCTGAGCTTTCTCCTACCATTTGACCTCCTTGTTATTGCTGTATAATTGCCATTATTATTAAAGGTGAAAGAAACACCATATTTCATAAAAAATATGAGTATTTAATAAACATGAAGGGTTTTTCCCAGTTGTAGTGAGATATTATTGACATACAGTATCATATAAATTTAAGGTGTGAAGCATAATGATTTGACTTATATAGATATTTCCAAATGATTATCACAAGTTTAGTTATTACCCATCATCTCATATATATATACAAACAAAGGAAAGTATATATATTTTTACTTTGTGATGAGAACTCTTAGGACCTACTCTCTTAACAACTTTCATATTCATCATACAGCAGTGTTAACTATAACGATGTTATATATTACATCCCTAATCCTCATTTATCTTATAACTGGAAGTTTGTATATTTTGACCACTTTTTTCCAATTTCCCCTCTTCTCACTCCACCACCAGTAACCAAAAACCAGATTGCTTTTTCTATGAGTTTGAAAACATGAGTTTAAGACAGTAATAGCAGTTCTTGCTTTTTCTTGGCATTTAAAAATAAGTGAAGGGGTTATGTGTTAGTATCATTTTAAAGAACATTTTAAAAGAGGTAAGTAATGAATAAAATTGCACTCACAGGTATTAAAAATGTGATAAAGTTGCAGTAATTAGACTGATACTGATAAAATAATAAATCAAAGGAATAAATATCAAGTATATAAATATAAAGAAATAAACACTATTATATAATTTACAATGGACAGAGTAGAATAGTGGGACAACTGACTATTCAGTTGGGGGAAAAAAGAAAAATTAGATCCCTATTTCATATCCTACAAAAACACTAAACATATTCTAGTGACTTAAAGTTTTTAATGTAAAAGAAAATCACAAAATATAAAGAATCTTAAGGTGGAACGGAAATTTTAAGACTGATGATTTAAAAGAAACCAAAAACTGAAATTGATAAATTGACTAAAGTCATTTTTAATTTCTCTGTATTAAAATGAAATTCACAAATAAAGTTAAATAACACATGAAAACTTGGGGGAAATGTTGCCATTGTTAATGAAAAATAAAAATTTACATTTTCAAAATATAAAAAACACAAATCCATACAGAGCAGAAAATTATACCTAAATGCAACGTTCATGAAGGACAAACAGGCAATTCACAAAATTAGAAATATAAATGGCCAATAAATTTGCACAAAGTTTTTCTTTTTCCAACTGGATGGTCAATCGTCCCAGGATCCTATTCTTTCCATTGGAAATTACATAATAGTATTTATTTCCTCATATTCATGTCTTTGACATTTATTTAGTTGATCTATATGATGTAGCATAGATGATCATACAAATGCAAATTAAAATGTTGCTTTTTAATTTACCAAACTGGAATAGTTATTTATATTCTACAATGTTGTATTGTCAAACACGCCAAGAAATGTGTGCTCTCAAGCATGGCTGACAAGAGTGCAAATTGATCAAAATTTTCCAGAAAGCAGTTTGTCAATTACACATTAATTTGACCCACTGATTCTACTCCTATGACTTTCTGCTAAGAATGTAAGCATGAATCTATCCAAATTAACTACAATCCCTATTCATAGCACCACTGATTATTATAAAAGACATTGGAAAACAATCATAAAATGCCCCATACTAAGGGACTGATTACATTTCTTTTAATACATCCCTACAATGGAACATTACTTCTATTGCAGACTGACAAAATGAGATGATGCTGTAAAAAACCTTTAGTAATATGAAAAAATGCTTACAATATGTTGTTAAAAAGAGAGAAAAGCGCCCTAGAAAGGTGGCTAAGTTTGTTGGAGCACCATCCCATGCACCAAAATGTAGCAGGTTCAGTTGCTCTTCGGGGCACACACCTGGGTTGTGGGCTTGATCCCTGGTCAGTTGGGGCACGTGCAGGAGGCAACCACCCCTGTTATCCATGTTTCCCTCTCACACTGATCTTTCTCTCCCTCCCCCACCCCCACCTTCCTCTCCCTCTAACATCAATAAAAATATCCTCAAATGAAGATTAAAAAGAAAGAGAGAGAGAGAGAGAAACCAGATTATAAACCCTCACATACAATACAATACCAGTTTTGTAAAACCAAAACATTTATAAATATATATCTGGAAGAACATACACCAAAATGTTAATGATGTTCATTGCTGGTGTTGGAATTATGGAGGAGATATGGATTCCTTTTATTTTCTTTTTATGCTTAGTCATTTTTCCATCAAGTTTTTAAATGAATACATATTTTATAATAAAAATAAGTATGAGATTTATTATATTATATTCATTATTAATATAATGCATGACTTTTCTTACCACATTCTTTTTGTCTTACACTGAGCTAAGTAATGGTTTATTTAATTGTCCTCATCATGCTGATCTATGACCTTCACTTGGAAAGAAAACTAAAGGTAAACCAGGGCAGGAGAAAGAATAGAACCAAGGCAACACACCCAGGAAGTAAGTTTAGCAAAGGCACGTGTGAGAAGAAATATAACAGAGGGAGAGCCAAGCGATGCAACCATCAAAAGTGGCCGTTTCCAATTTATATATCAAATCCTCTTATGTGTGAGTCATTCCTGATGAGATTAATTGAATGTATTAGATCAAATTTATGCTAAATGAGGTTGTACTATATCTTGGAAATATACTTTATCCTGCATTACTCAGAGGTGGATCATCTACCTCGTAGTTTACACAGGGTTTGGCTCCTTTATGATCCAAGTCTGTTGTCACATTTTGTGGGACCAAGAAGGTGCAGACATGATCAGTGTCTCCTCTCTCTTCTATGAAGTACATCCTTTCCATGCCAGGCTTTGGGGATAGTTGTTATGAGGGCTAAACAACATCTAGCAAGCCGGGTTGGTCAGATGCTATGTCTGAGGCCATTAGACAGAACTTTCAGGAGGTGGTGCTAGTGATTGAATTGTGTTCTCCAAAAGACAGATGTTGAAGTCCTAACTCCCAGTACCTCAGAATCTGATTTTATTTGAAAATAGGGTCTTTGTAAATATATTCAAGTTAAGATGAGGTCATTAAGGTAGAATCTAATCGAATCTAACTGGGGTCCTTATAATACAAGGAAATTTAAGCACAGACATGGATAAGCACAAAGGGAAGATTATATGAAGAAACAGGGGAGAACACCATGTGAAGACTGGAGTGATACTGTCACAAGCCAGAAATTGTCTGGGGTTACCAGAGCTGGTAGATAGGAGGAGGACTCCTTCCCCTACAGGTTTCAGCAGTATATGACCCTGCCAACACCTTGACTTCAGCTTCTAAGCTCTAGAATTGTGAGACAATCAATTTCTGTTGTTCCGAGCCACCCAATTTATCTTACTTGATTACAGCAGCCCTAGGAAACTAATAAGGTGGTATAATCACCCTCCCCAAAAAGGAAGTGCAGATAATTCCCAAGGGGTGCTGGGAAATACTGAAGAGCCCTGCTGCAAAGCTAATTATAAAGCACTGAGGATCTACTTCTACCTGGATGTGCAGGCAAAACCTCTGTCTGTTTTATGCACATTCCCTCAAGTCAACTTTTCATTTTGCCATCACTTTTCATCTTTAAATTGAGATCAAAGTCTGGTCTCCCTCACAGGATCTCACACAGCATTAATATATCAGAATATATTTGGAAGCACTTTGAAAAGGAACAGAGTACATAAGTCCAGCGAAACCTGGTAAAGCCACAGCTTAATAAACATGCTGAACAGAAGTGGCTATGGGCCTAATAGATGAAGGCAATTTTTAACTTCATCTAATGCTTTTTAAATGGCTTGCAATCTTATGATGCTTCACTAGTGTGTTACAATAACACTGAACCAGCCGATTGCATGATGTGCAGACGGAGAGGTCTGTGTAGAGCCATCTGCATGGTTTACACACACTAGGGCAACAGTGTGTGATGGCCGTTCTCTAGAGGTTCACACAACAGACAACTCATAAATAAAGCTGTCCCAGGAAGACAAATGTTTTGCTGAATAAGTAAAATCTCTTCAGGAAAACTGCATGGCTCAAGAGTAACAGGCAGAGAACTAAAGCAGGAGGCTTTAGGACCTTTCAGATGGAGTACCAGAGTACCTTGAGACACATAAGTTCTGGATTCATTGTAAGATAGTACTCTATGAAGTCAGCCTACTCTTTTATCCCTAATGTCTCTACTATAGGGAAAACCACATGTTTTAGAGTGGGAATAATTTTTTTACCTGTTCTCTTGTATTGTAGTAAAACTGAGCAAACTTTTACATTTAGAAGCAAGCTTCCCACCCTGATATGTAAAGCAAATATCCTAACTCTTGAGCTAAAGGAACCCAGAATCATATTAAAAAGCTAAACATAGTAATACTACATATAGCTGCACATAAAGATTTGAGGTCCACTGATTAGCACTATATGACTGATACAGATTTTGGTACCAAGAGTAGTTCTAGAGATTCTAATTAGAGACAGAGGCAGAGAGATTTCAAGAAATGGGCTTATAAGAATGTGGGGGCTGCAATCCATAGTGAGGCTGGTAGGCGGGGAACTCTGAGGCAAGAACTGATGCTACTGTCTTGAGTCAGAGTTTCTTCTTTCTCAGGGAAACCTGCTTTATTCCTTAGGGCTATCAATTTATTGAATGAGGCCCACCCATATTACCAAAATAATCTCCTTGAGTTAAAATCAACTAATTGTAGATGTTAACCATGTTTATAGAATAACTTCACAGCAAGATAGTGTTTGAATAACTAGGTATCATGGCCTAGCCGAGATGGCACATAAAACTAACCATCACAATCTCCAGTAGTAATTTATTTATCCATTATAATTAACAAGGCGAGGTAATTCAGTTCGTTAGAGTATAGTCCCAATATGCCAAGATTGCAGGTTCAATCCCAGGTCAGAGCTCATGCAAGAAGCAACCAGTAAATGCATGAATAAGTGAAACAAAATATTTTTCTCTCTCTCTGTCTCTCTCTGTCTCTGACTCTCTCTCTCATCAGTAATTTAAAAAATAATAACATAATCCATGTGGCCATCCAATCACAAGACATAAAAAGTTTTGTCTAAATTGTATTCTTTGTTCTGTCCTCCTAAAATCATGAGGAAACTATCATTTAAATTTAATTTATAGTAGTAGTATTTTTTCATGGTTAAACACTACTTACAGAGGCAACAATTTCATATATAACAGCTCTACCACTAGGAGAAAAATCCTTAGTGGTTTGTGGATAGTGTTTTGAAAACATTTATTTATAGCCACGAATTGCCAGAAATAATAGCCAAATTAATAATTAAATAGAAAGCTTTTATTGCAAAATGAATAAAGCTAAAATAAATAGAAACTATCTGAAAATTTTCAGTATACAAATTCATAGAGCTTTTATTTAACTGAATAGTTATTACAATAAAAACTAACAACCTGACATCTTCCAAGTCCCCTGGAGCTCCTGGCCCCTAAATCCAAGAAAGCTGACAAGTATAGCCTAGCAATTCAGCCCACAGGGAAGGAAATAAGAAAGAAAGCAATGAAAAAACACAGAGGCAGGTGGGAATACTCTGATTTGTTTTGTATTATTACATACAGGGGAATGGATCTTTATAGTCATAAACTGAAATATGCAAAATTGTATTTTATTTTCCTATAACTAAATTTAATTTCGACTCTGATCTCCTATTACTGCTTAATAGCAGAAAGTTTAATCTAATAATTTCCAGGTAAATTCAGTCAAATAAGTGACTACTCAGTCACTCCATATTTTTAGTGAATTTAGGAATCTTTTTACTGGTAAAATCCACAGACCTCCTCTTCCATTTTTACCCAAGGGTAAGTACCTCAAAACATAGAAGTGCCTGTGCTTAAGCTGATGAGGTGTCTAGCAATGGTTGTTTGTCTTCCACAGGTATCCACAATAATGTAACTCATCTTTCTCAACCTTCAGTGGTGTTCATCTTTTCCAGTTGTGGCTTCTCATTCCACTGGTTCCTGCAGCACGTGCTGACTCCTTCCTTTCATCATGAATTCCCTTCATTCATGACAGGAGGCCACTTGTAACCCATAAACTTTCTACCAGCCAATCCCATCCCTCTAATGAGACCACAAGACTTTCTAATGCCTTCTGCATTCTTCTGGGTCCCCGTATGACTCATGGGGTGGCCCCAGGCACTCTCTGCTCAGATTTGCCCTGTGTGCATTTGCCACTGCTGAACCATACTTTGTGGGGGAGCTTCTCGGCAAAACTTGGATTTCTACCTAGGCCTAACTTGGGAAGAGAAGCACTCACACACCTCTAGCCTACCTGGCATATAATGCCAATATGCACTAATTCTCAGATACACACACAGCCCAAGGAGGGGAGGCAGAACACTGGGACCATTTTTACCAGAGGTTAACTCTGTTCTCAGCTGTCACCGAAAAACTTATTTTTCCTACTAGCTTGTTCTCTTGGATATGGGATTAGTATGTGCACAGACGCTTGCCTCAGTATTCAGAGACTTTTCTTGCCAACCCATTTTCACTATAAGGGGAACCATAAGGATATTTTTATAAGACTCTTTTTATTTTATTTTACCTATATCAACTTTTGCCAAAAGTAGCAAAGTTCCACTGATATAAAAGAGGGATAATGGGGGAAAATAAGGGAGGGTACATCAAAGAACATATATAAAGGACACCTAGACAAAGCCAAAGGGGTGAGGTTCAAGGGGGAAGGCAGGGACAGGTTGGGTGGGGGGTCAAGGTGGGGTGAAAATGGAGACAACTGAATTAAAAAAAAATTAAGTGGAGAATTTTGGCAAAAAGTGTAAGTGGAGGCAAACTTGATTTAGCCTTTCATGCCCTGTAGTTACAATGTTCTAACAGAGAAACTATTACTGTTCTAGCTTGACCATAGTACATAAGTACTGAAGCTTCTTTGTTTAGGTCTGATGAGTTTATATTTGAATAACCAGGCCCATTAAATTATCTCTAATTGGCCTTGGACAAGTTATTTAATCTTTCTGAAACTCATTTCTTCATTTCCCAGTACCTATCTCATGGAGTTATTGTGAGAGTGAAATGGGATAATGTAGGTGCTCTATTCCAATCAGGCAAAATTTGAAAGTCCCAGTCAGCACAATTGAAACATAAACTATTGTATGAAAGTTAAATTTCTTTGTAGATCAGGTAGTGGTAAGATTTTCCTGATAAAAATAATCACCTATCCAGAATGATTTTGAAGATATTTTAATGTCTAAGTATTCAGACCAATCACTCATTACTCCCTGTCCCTTCCCACACAAACATGTGTCCTTTATATCTGCTCTGTAGTTCTACCTTAAGTCCAACAGAGCAAAATCTGCCCAGGGCGGTTAGTTTCCACATAGCAGCAGTTTTTAAATGTTGGCTTGGCCATGCCCTGGAAAAAGCAAGCACTGGGTCCTGTTACATCTGGTATTATATAAGAAGTGTTTTCTGTAGTTTAAAGATTCCTTGATCTATGAATATTGCAATTGCTTCTGGTTTGGTACTTGCTCTTCTCCTCTAAGGAGTTTATCGATCTATTCTCAAGCTAAGCCTGACTCACCTCTGCTATTTCAGTCTTGCTTCCAACTTTGTTTCCAGGATGCACTGCTATCCACAGCTTCCTTACCTTGGGAAATGACCTAAGACCAAACACCCATGGAAGTTGTACTCCTAAATTTAAAACCAAAAACAAGAGGAATTTCAAAGTTTATGAAAAAAGGTTATCATCAAAGCAGCAGAGAAAGATGATATGCACTAAGTATGCTGACCCTTGAAGAAGATGTGATTAAGAACAGAAGGCAAAGTTATGGGATTTCTTTGAAGCTCAAAACCTATGTATCGTATCATATCATATCACATTTTTCTTTCTTCCCACAACAGAGTGAATCACATTCAATATTGAGGATTATCAGAAAGTGGGGTTCTAGATGAGAATGTTAGAACCAGAAGATGCTCTAGAAATCAGTCATCCAGCCTGTCTTCCTTATGTTATCCATGAAGATCCTGACCAAGGAAGATTAAATGATTGGGCCAAGTTCATACAGTTGCCTGATATCAAAGGTGAGGCTAGAACCAGCCTCATCTTTTCCTACTTTTCCTAAAGTCTCATGGTCTCCTGAATCATACACTGACTTGACTGCCATTTCTAGAACTTTGACTAAGCCCTTCTTCCTCTAGGCAGATGAAGCAGTCACACAGTTATATGTATATTTTTCTCCAGATCTTCTTCATAGGGCTATGCCTAAGCCTTGAAGATTGGAGTTTTATAAATTAATTCTATCTGACAAGGCAGCATTCCACGTCTTCTTCCAGAGCTTTTCTGAGACCTTATAGCCAAATGGAAACCCACTTTCTGATAATCATCCCACCCCCCAACCTCCAGCCTTTATCCCCAACTCTATTTCTACCCCTTCAATTAGCTGACTTTGGCTGACAGAATTTTAAAGTATATTTTAATAGGGGTCAATTAAAAATTTAAAAAACTTCAAAATTCCAGGAACTAGATTAATGGTGGGACTGAGGAAATATTTCAGGTGGTTAAAAAAAGGGAAACATTTCCTGAAGCACTCTAGTGGAAAAATAATAATATTTTATACTTCATGAGCAACAGAGAGAAAGTTTATCAGTATTTCTCAATGTAATAACTGAGAACACTCTTGAAGAAGGGGAGGAGAGCGTGTGGAGTTGGGAAGACAGTCTGAACGGAGACTGTTTTGCTTTGTGTCAAATTATGTTCAGAGACTGAGATTGTCTTCGCCAATAGTTTAACACAGGCTCATCGCAAGAATTATAGTGATATCACAAGGCAACAGCATACAGGATGTCTCTGAATAAGACAATAAAGAAACAACATACTTTAAGCTAATGATACATTAATCACACTATTGTTCCATGCAAGGGGAGATGAAAGGAATAAAGTCTAAATTTAGTTGAGGTTTAACAGTTCTATGAGTTGGTTCTCTGGAGAGAGAGAGAGCTTAGTCAGTGAGAACTGATGTCCAGCTACCTGCACAAAAGTAAAAGTCTCTTGTTGCTAGAGCACATTGCTAGGCAACAATGACACTGGTGTCGACAAGCAAAATGTTCTCCTTTACAGGGCTGTTGCACAGTAAAATTGTCACCTTTACCAGTCCAACGCTAATGCCCAAAGGTCTTCAGAAAGCTGTTTAAGTCAGCAAAGAGCAGCCTTGCCCAGACAAAACACTCAGTCCTCACAAACTTTCAGTGCTTATAGTCTAAATGTCCTCTCGCCATAGTTGCCTCTCCACATGTTTTATTAACCTATAGAGAGTGCCTCATTTTATCCCCTCAGCAGCTGAGCTTATCAATGAAAACTGATGAAATGATGACATCCTGACACAGCTTACCTCACTCTTACATCAAAAGAACTTTCTTTTTTAAAAAATTTTTTTGCATAAACAAATAGATTTGAAATCATATCAAACCAATACACAACAGAGGCTCTATAGCATAATAACATTGGGATACTGAAAAGAGGTAGAAAGGTGCTTTGAGGGAAGACCAAATCCTGAAAAAGCACTGAAGACAAATTTCACTTACTTCATGTATATGTCTGAAGCTGGCTTAGCACTCGTGGCAACCTGTAGAGATTGTATTTGCTCCATGGTTTCTGTGGCTCCTTAGTGCTTTGTACTTACCCATTACCTAAACAAACTAAACAAATATTCCACGTTGGAACTTTTGTGAGGATTTGCAGCACAGCATTAAGGGTTCAAGAGTTGTAAAATATTTCTGGAAATACCATTATTCCTACTTGGTACACAGGAAAAATATTACCTATAGATGAATTTAACAAAATTGTTCTTTAGTTCTTTCTTTTGGGTCTAAAATAACTGAACATGTGTATTTCTTTTTCTATTTGAATGCCCAAATATTCAAGTCATAAGATTTCTTTTTTTCTAAGAGGGTCTACATGTTTGCACTATAAGAACTACTGACAAATGTCAAGGAAATGGTAAGTAAATAATAGAAAATCTGTGACAACTTTGTTATATTTAAGACCAGGAACCAAATATCTACTCTACCACATAGTATTTTTAAATAAGTGTTCCACCAACCTTACTGTTTCTTTCTATTGTAGAAACTCTCAGGCTTTAAAAAAATTAAATTGCAAAAATGTATAGCCAATTGTAGATATTGAATCTTTATTAAAAATTTTTAATTAACAATAAAAATACTAAATCCCTAACTGTGCTAGCCAAAAATAAAAGACCTCAGAACCCAACAGTTAAGTAAAGTTTTATGATAGCCTATTTAGTCCATATCTCTTAGGTCTAGCCAAGACAACACTTTGAACAAGACAGATAATCACCTCCTCAGTGTATAGCCAGTTCCTGTGTCTAACTACCTAACCAAAGGAAGTTCTACTTATGTCTACCTGAACTCCTGTGATGTAATTTAGATGTTAACTATCCAACTACCCACAGTTAGCAGACATTACAGGTTGACAGGGCAGCACTCCACAAGACTCTCCTCACTTCATACACCACCCACAAGCTTTCACATTTCCAGCCCACCCACACTTCTGTTCAGTTGGTTAAAACTCTGGAGATTCTCACTACTCCCTTCAGGTTTGATAATTTAATAGACTTGTAGCACTCAGGAAAGTGCTATATTTATAAATATGGTCTTATTATAAAGGATGCAAATCAAGACCAGACAAAAGAAAAAAACTGTAAGGTGAGGTCTAGGAAACTCACAAACTTGGAACTTCCATGTCGTCTCCATGTAAAATCAGGACATGTCACCAACTGGGAAGTTCACCTGACTTTGGCATTCAGAGTTCTTAATGGGGTCTCACTAAGTAGGCATAATTGTTTGAATCACTGGACATGTGACTAAATTCAATCTCCAGCCCCTCTACCCTCCCCAGTGCTTGAGCTGATATCACCTGGCTCAAAGTTGCAACCATCTAATCATGTGGTTGGTCTTTCTAGGATGGCCAGCCTGTTGAGAACCACCCTGCCTGGTTTCAGAAGCTGAAAGCCCCCATGTTTTACTTATTACCCCCATAT
Organism: Carollia perspicillata; assembly: GCA_004027735.1. NCBI lineage: Eukaryota > Metazoa > Chordata > Mammalia > Chiroptera > Phyllostomidae > Carollia > Carollia perspicillata. The sequence goes on from PVKM010017709.1 coordinate 20,414, forward strand.
TTACTTAGCCTTTACTTTCTTAAGGATAACTAAAAAGACCTTGGGACCATAAGCCACTAAGGACACAAAGCTCACCTCCCTGGCAGAGGCACTGCCTCTGCCCTCTTTCACTTCACCCTTCTTGGCCCTAGGTGGATGACTGGTTAGCCAATGATGGGTAAAATTCTTCAAGGGAGGGACACCCTAAGACAGGCATGGTCATGAAGGGGTCCTCAGGGAAGGAGTTGAGGAACTACAGAAAAGGGGGGTGATGGACCCTCACCCCTCAGCTTTGACATAGCCTGAGTCCTCATTCTGTCTGCAAGAAGTCTCCTAATCTCTTGGCTGCCTTACTTCTTCTGCCTGACTTAAGCTTGAAACAATGCCAGAGATGGGTGCAGCCCTGTGCTGGAGAGGGAGGATTCAGGGCAATCAGCCTAAGAAAGAATGGATGAAATCCTGTAAAACCTGCTTTGCTAAAAATACCTTCAATTTAAATATGGGTCCAAGCATACAATGAGTTTGTTTCCCCAAAGTTTTATAGCCCTTTAGCTATCTGACCTTGACTCAAAATAAGCCCTTAAAGAAATAAGCCCATTCTTTAAATGTTATCTATTGTTTGATCATTGCCACCTGACAATGATTGATGAGCTTTATGTATATGACCTGTATTCCTATGCAAATTAAACCCAATAAAAGCCCATTGAGGAACAGGCTCCTGGCCCTTCTCCTTTGAGAGATCAGCCACCTTTCCTCCCCAAGCAGATCATGTCTTGGTAGACTTATTCTCATCCATGGATGACGGGGTCTCTGAGGGCAAAGCTCCCTCATGCCAGCCCCCATTCTAGAATTAGGGGTAGCCCAATGATCACCTCATTAGCATAAACTTAGGTGTGGTCTGAAGGGCCCTTCATAAATAATAGTCACTTCTATCACTGGGAAAATACCAAGGGATTAAAATCTCCACCCCTGGAAGGACATAGACCAAATAAATTCTTTTTTTTTAAACAAAGGCATTTTATGGTAATTTTCAAACATGCACCAAAGCAGAGAAAACAATAAGATGTCTGCACATGAGCACATCATCCAGCCTCTTTATTATACAATACCTCCTTACTTCAACTTAAGATAAGTAGATAGATACTCTTATGGAATTACTTCCAATTCATGGTTCCAAGGCAGGTACTAGCCAGCAGTAAGTTATCACATTACCTCTTAAAATTTTAAGAAAAATGTCATTGTTTTATTATGTGATTTTTATTTCTCCCTTGAATATTCAGAAAACTTTTCAATAACTTGAAATTAAAATCTCCTTTTTGGTAATCATATTTTATCACTTCTACTTAGAAACTTAAAGAACTAGCTTTTTCTGATGTGATCCACATTCTCAGAAACAAAAGAATAGTCCTTAACTTGACTAGTTGTACAGAGAAATCATTTGTCTAAATAATAAATGTTAGAAAACTGTATTGGTATTTATGATAAAAGTCCTACCTATATCATTCTAAATCCATTTTATTTTTACAATACATTATAGGTAAGGACGCTACCAGTAATGCTGACTAAAGACAAAGCAGTTCTCTCACTTAGTATGTGGGGTTATCAAAGACGCATAATTAAACCAAGTGTCATGACCAATTTAAGGAGAACACACAGTGTTCATTTCTTTTACTATGACTTCCAAAGCAAAGATATCTCCTGCAGGGTTGATGGACTAGCATCTATAGATGAGCTCCAGAATTTCTATTCTATTAAGCTACTGAATCTTTTGTACACACACACACACACACACACACACACACACACACACACACATTTTATAGAGAAAGAATGTACACTTTCATGACATTCCCAAAATCTATGACCATGATCCTAAAAAGCCCTGAATGAGTTTCATAACAGAACCCTTCTCTAGGAACAAATCAGTCCTCAAACCACTCTCCTAAAGGCTCCAGATTTTAGCATTCCTACCACCATAATTCAAAGGCCTGCCATTGGGTCCTTTCAATGCCTCCAGCCTTCTTGAAGCATTTATTTTTCAAGTTAGTTAACTTGAGTCCCCATCCCACATGCTGTCCATAGCCCTCCTCAGTGTTTCTGAGAATTATTGGTAGGAAGAGCTTATATTTCTCCTGGCTGCCTCTCACTCTTATTCCTATTCTACTTTCTGTAGCAACATCTGCAAGATGGAAAATAGACCTGTTCCCTTTATTCCCCAAAGTTCCACTAACATAAAACAGTTGCATTAAACAGAACTTTACCAAAGGTTTATAAAAATGGGTAAGGACCATGTGTTAACCATGTTTCTAGTTTCTGTAAACTCAATGCTTTAATATCTGCCCTACATACATATGCTGGACATGCCTCATGCTGCACAACCTAATAACATACTTGAGTTACCTTGCCTGGATCTCCTGCCTCCTCTATCACCTCTGCTCCCTCAAGAGACATCCCCCTCTTAAGGGCATACTTTTCAAGTACAAACCAGCCAATGTAGAGTCTAGACTCCCAACTACCTTTTTATAGGTCTCTCACAATCTTGGCCATTATCTACTTTCCCTAATCACCTCGAATAACTATGGACAGCCCCTATGTCACGGACCCAGTTTGTTCTTAATGTCAAGCTCTCTGGTTATATTTTACTTGCTTATTTTTTTGTTGATTAGGTTCCTCTTATAGGTGAAATCATATGGTATTTGTCTTTCGATGCCTGGCTTATTTCACTTAGCATAATGCTTTCCAGATTCATCCATGCTGTTGCAAAGGGTAGGAGGTCCTTCTTTCTTTCTGCTCCATAATATTTCATTGCGTAAATGTACCATAGTTTCTTGGTCCATTCATTTACTGATGGGCACTTAGGTTGCTTCCAGCACTTGACTACTGTAAATTGTGCTGCTATGAACATTGGAGTACATAGGTTCTTTTGGCTTGGTGTTTCAGGATTCTTGGGGTATAGTCCCAGCAGTGGAATTTCCAAGTCAAAAGGCAATTCCATTTTTAGTTTTCTAAGGAAATTCCGTACTGTTTTCCACAGTGGCTATACCAGTCCGAATTCCCACCAATGGTGCACTAGGGTTCCCTTTTCTCCACAACCTCTTCAACACTAGTAGGTTGTTGATTTATTTGTGATGGCCATTCTTACCGGTGTAAAGTGGTATCTCATTGTGGTTTTAATTTGCATCTCTCTTATAGCTAGTGATGCTGAGCATCTTTTCATGTCTCTGGGCCCATGCATACAACAGAATATTATTTGGTCTTAAAAAGGAATGAAATTTTGAGTCATTCTACAATCTAGATAAATCTTGAAGACATTAGGATAAGTGAAATAAGCCAGACACAGAAGGACAAATATTGTATGATTTTGATTATATCAGGTACCTAGAATAGGCAAATTCATACTGACAGAAAGTAGAATAGACTACCAGGGCCTGGAGGAATTGGAGATAAGGAGTTATTGTTTAATAAGTACAGATTTTCTGTTCAGGATGATGAAAAATTGCTGGATATGGATATTAATGATAGCTGTACCACATTGTAAAAGTAGCTAATGTCTCTGAATTGTGCACTTAAAATGATAAATTTCCTATTATGTATATCTTATATAACATAAAATAACTGTTAAAACAGCAAAGAAATACACAATCTAATACTAACCCAAGCAATGTAACAATGGTGTCTTCACCTGCACACCGACCAATGACTAGTACTGAGAGCCAAGAAAGAGATGCAAGTATATATTCAGATTTAGTATATGACAAAGATGACATTTTAAGTCAGAGGGGAAGTAATAAAATAATCATTTAGTGGTTCTTTAACAAGCTACTATCTTGGAACAAAGGATTGTACTCCTAATACACATCACATTCCAAAATACATTTCAGGAACTTATAAATATTTTAAAATAGAGTACTGGAACAAAAATATAGAATAAATACATAAACTAGGAGCATGGAAGTCTTTCCTCAAGATGACAGCAGATGCAATAACAACAAAGGAAGAGGTAAATAAAATTGACTATATCAAATAATTTTATAACTCAAAAACAATATTATCAAAGTCAAAATGTAAATGATAAGCTGAAAAATGTCCTTTCTATGTAAAGAGGACTTAGTAGAAAATAAAACTGAACATATCAGTATGAAATTGGCCAAAGATATAGACTGGCAATTCACATGCACACACTCACAAAAAGTAACTAGTCAATAAGCTATGGAAACTTTTTCAGAATTCCACTCAAGATGGAGGCATAAGAGACATACTTCACCTCCTCTTGCAATCACAAAAAGAATTACAACTAAATCTCAAAACAAATGACACCCAGAACTGTCAGAAAATCAAGTTGTAAGTCTGACAACCAGGGATTTAAAGAATCCACATTCATCCAGACAGATGGGAGATGAAGATGCGGAGATGAGGCAAGGAGGCAAAGAGACTGGTATGGCTCAGAGATGTGGCAGTAGCAGCAGAACAGGAATGGGTGGTCCCACACTCACATGTGGTGGGTAAAAATCAGGAGATATACCATGGGAGCAAGCAATCCCAGCCCCAGGCCAGGCCACACAGCACGGGACTCTAGTGCCCCAAAGATAAATCCCATTAACTGCTGGCTGAAAAAAACCTGCAGGAGTTGGGGCAGTAAAAGAAACTGCCAGATTTTCAGGAAACTCTGCTTAAAGGGCCTGCATAGTCTTAAATATATGCAAACTGACCACTCTGAGATTCAACACCAGGGAAACAGCTGTAAGGGCACCAGTCACATACGGGGAGTAGATGAAGTGACTGGAAATGGGGAGAGTACCAGGCAGCCCCCAGAAGTCAGGAAGTGACACAGGTCCCTCTCTGAGCCCTCCACCCACACAGAGCCACAAGTCAGGGAAGTGGGTTGCCCCACTCTGGTGATTACCTAAGGTTCAGCCCCACACTATTTACAGGTGCCTTTTCTACAGTACCCTATGCTACTAAGACAAGGAGTCAAGCAGCTTTACACAGAAACAAACACAAGGAGGCTGCCAAATTGAGGAGACAAAGAAATATGGCCCAAATGAAAGAACAGAACAAAACCCGAGATAAAGAACTAAAGAAAATGGAGATAGCCAACCTATCAGATGCAGAGTTCAAAACAATGGTGATCAGGATGCTCAGAAAACTCTTTGAGTATGGCAACAACATAAAGGAAGAAATGAAGGCTACACTCAGTGAAATAAAGAAAAATCCACTGGGAACCAACAGTGAAGGGAAGGAAGCCAGTATTCAAATCGACGATTTGGAACA
>PVKM010017710.1:0-25668 GCA_004027735.1 Carollia perspicillata
TTCCTCTCCAGGGCTTGATATGTAGACACAGGGTTAGGGTGGGATGACCAGCTGAGCCCTTTGGCTGGCTCCTTACACAGCTTGGCCTTTCTGGTGAGACTACAGGATGAACACAGCCCAGTGGGCCAGAAGGCCCTGCTCGTCCCTGGAAATGCCCACTCAGATCTCCCATCAGCCTAGAGACGCTCCCGTGTCAGCTTCAGGCCAAAGCAGGTAACTGAGTTCTGAGAACCCGAAAGTCACTCTGACTATACCTTTAGGTGTTAAGCCTGATTATGAATTAAGGGAGCCAAATATCTTGCTATAATTATATATGGCCACTTGGATAGCACTCCGTTTTCATGGATTTGGTTCATCTAACTTTTTGTCTTTGCATAAAGCAGTCAAATTTGGTAGCAAGTAAAAAGTACTTGTAATACTGGATTATTTAGCAGTGATGAATTCCTTTTGACACTTGATATAGTAATTTCAAAAAGTAGTAACTTTTAGTTATAGCAGAATTAGTTATCTGGGCAGAATTCTTACTGCAGAGACGATGTTGATTATAATAATGCATTGTGTTTTTTCTGTAACATTTTTATTGTTCAATTACAGTTGTCCCACTCCCCCCCATTACTCTCCCCTGCTCTATCCACCACCCTGCATTGTATTTTTTTAGAGAAAGGGTTATATGGTAATTGGTTAGCACTAGAAAGGAAACCACTGTGTTTGAACATGTTTTTCTGATTAAATACAAGAGTAACAGCAGTGAATGGAGTGTGTATTGAATGAAATATAACAAAAATCTATTTTTGAGGAAATAGAAAGTTCCTAAATGTTTGACAGGTTCTTGACAGCTGCAGTTTGGGGCTAGTGACACTACACACAGAAAGAAATTTATGTTTTGTAATGCAATTGCATTACAATAGTAACTCACTGAAAAATGTTCAACAAGCCCTGGCTGGTGTGGCTCAGTAGATTGAGTGCCAGCCTGCGAACCAAAGGGTTGCTGGTTTGATTCCAAGTTAGGGCACACGCCTGGTTGCAGGCCAGGTCCCCAGCAGGGGGCATGTGAGAGGGAACCACACATTAATGTTTCTCTCCCTCTCTTTCTCCCTTCCCCTCTCTCTCAAAATAAAAATAAATAAAAATTTTTTAAAAAAAGAAAAATGTTCAGTGAAAAACATTGTTATATGTTCTGACACTTAGTTTAGGATATGAAACCTCTTTAAATCTACAATTTAAAATAATATGTTAACTTAAACAAAATTACCTGACTTGAAAGAATATGTTGAAACAGTCCACCTTCAGTCTGCCTTCCAGTGCTGCTAACCAGAGTGCTACAGACTGGGTGCCCTAGGAAAAAGCTAAGAATGCATCCTCAGGCCAGTCACTTCATAGAAAAACCCCAACAGTGACAGTACTCAGCCTCCAACTGAAGCGGCCACACTTGTGATTCCCTCTACCCACCGCAGACCACATTGCCTAGTAGTTAGTTATAAAAGCTAGGACTAAAGTTCATTTCAACAGAAACACCAAAATAAAAAGAGGAAATGGCTAGGAAACAGCATTTGTGAAGTTACTGGGGGAGGGGGAGAGGGAGAAGATACGGACCTATGCTAAATTAAACCGTCACGGCCTTGAATTATAAAGTTTCCTTATAGCCATTGTCGTACTGATTGTTGTAAAGTATTTTGTCATTTTTGAGTTTCTACCTACATTGGAATAGCCATGAGTTTTCCACTTCAGAAATACAAACTTTGAGAAGAATGTCCTAAGAGAAATGGTCAGAAATACCAGGAAAGCCACCAAAAGCACCTACAGAGGCTCCTTCGGGGCTGGCAGAGCTGCTCATGCTGGAAGGCACGCAGTGAAGATAAACTGCGCCCTGTGGGCTCACGGCACTTCTAAAGTTGCACTCAACTTCATTCCACCTTAATTTTTAATACCTCTTACCTTAACCACGTAACGAGATAAAAGCTTCTTGAGTATAGGCAATGCCACAGTTGTGGACACTTAGGACATGCTTTTTGAGAGGATGAATGAATATTACTAAATGCAAGAGATGGCAAAACTAAAACAGCGGAATAAACAATAAAAATATGACATGGATACTAGGAACTACATACTTCTGTGTCTGCCCTTCTTTTTCTCCACAGCTCTTCTGTCTTCACACCCTCTACAGCTTCATTTCCTCCCTATCTTCATACACTGTCCGCTTCCCAGAGCTCCTAATATAATGGTAAAGCTTAGTTTTATGATATTTATATATTTAATTTTATTTTACTAAGGCAGATTTTTAGTATTTCCTACCTTAAAAGCCAGATGAATGACGCAACAGAGTAAAAAGACAATTCATGGAATGGAAGAAAATATTTGCAAATCATGTACCTGACAAGTGGTTACTATTTAGAATATATAAAAGACTCCTACAACTCAACCAAAAACAAAAAAAAAAAAACAAAAGAAATTTAAAAAGTGGGCAAAGGAGTGAATAGCCATTGCTCCAAAGAAGTTATATAAATGGCCATAACCACATGAAAAGATACTCAACCATTGCTAGTCATTAGGAAAATGTCAATCAATACCACAGTGAGATGCCATCTCACACCTATGAGGATGGTTATTATCAAACAGCAAATAACGAGTGTTGGAAAAGCTGTGGAAAAAGTGGAACCATTATGTACTACTATTGATGGAAATGTAAAATGGTACAGCAGCTATATGAAACAGTATGACAGTTCCCTCAAAAATCAGAGTTACTGTATGATCCAACAATTCCACTCTTAGGTATATACTCAAAAGGATTGAAATCGGGCTCTTGAAGACCCCTGAACAGGGTCATGCTAAATAAGTAGCATTATTTACAATAGCCAAAAGGTGGGAGCAAACTAAGTGTCCAACGACAGGTGCATGGATTAAGAAAATGCATCAATAAAACAGAGTATTTTCAGTCTTTAAGAGGAGGGGAAATCTGACACCCATTGCAACAGGGATGAGCTTGGGGGGCATTTTGCTAAGTGAAATAAGGCAGTCACAAAGGGACAAATACTGCGCGATTTCATTTATATGAGGTACCTGCACTGTCTAGTGTAGAAGAGTGCTTGCCAGGAGTTGGGGGGAGGGAGGACTGAGGACTTGACTACTCAGCAGGTACAGAGTTCGGTTTTGCCAGGTGATAAGTGCTCTGGGGGAGGACGGTGCTGATGGTGGCACAACAATTGTGCATGTACTTGATGCCATTCTATGTTTAAAAATGGTTAAGCTGGTAAGTTTTGTGTTGTGTGTATTCTACCACACGTTTTTTAAAGCCAAATGAATTAATTTGTATCACAAGGCTCCAAAACCCATTTGGCTTATTTATTGATAATTTATCCACCTCTTATTTCTAAAAATGTAGTTGAGACATTTTAAAGAAAATGGAACAGTTCAAAATTAAAGATCTGCTGAGTAAAAGACAGATTATACTGAAATATCAAATTCTAACTAAGAGCTGCCCTGACTGGTGCGGTTCAGTTGGTTGGGCATCGTTCCACAAACTGAAGGGTTGCCAGTTCGATTCCTGGTTGGGGCATGAAGGTCAGGGTGCTGCAGCCAATGTTTCTCTTCCTCTCTCCTTTCCCCACTCTCTCTAAAAATAAATATTTATGTATTCTTAAATGAATATTTTAGTATAAATATTTATTTAATATATTATTTTACATATATTAAAGAGAGAATGGGGAAAGGAGACAGAAAGAGAGGTAGGGAAACATCGATGTGAGAGAGAAACATTGATCAGTTGCCTCTAGTATGAGCCTCACTGGGGACTGAACCCACAACCCAGGCATGGGCCCTGACTGGGAATTGAACCGGTGACCTTTCACTTCTCAGGATGATAAATAAATAAATAAACAAATAAATAAATTTAAAATAAAACCAAAATTCTAGCTGAGAGCTTCCTAGGTGTGATACAGTTGTGTCTCATCAAGCAGACCAGGAAAAAACTTTTCCCCATTACTAAAATCTAAAAGCAATTTATCACACAATCCCTTAGGGAAAACAGTGCTTTATTATTAGTGATTTTATAGAAGATGAAAGTAGCTACTACTGTTTGCTGTGTACCAGATAAGAAGAACTTGCTTACGTGCATTACTGCACTTTAACCTTGTGATTAAACTATTCCCCCTCTAGAGACAAGGGAAACAAGATTTGGAGATGCTAAGTAACTTCCTATGATGAACACTGCTAGTTGTCTTCCCAGTACCAATGTCTGTCCACTGGCCTCTGCCTTGCCAAAAGGACCGTGATTTTGTCTGCTCCTTCCTGAAGCCCAGGAGCTAAATCTTCCTTTAAACCAGTCTTCTTGGTCATTGCAGTCCTCCCAGAGTCTGGTCTAGGCCTGAGGCTGGTGTGAAACTGACCCAGTGAATTGTAAAGTTTAATTGTAATTAAAAAGGCACCCCCTTTACAATTAAAAAGGCACCTCTTTGCCATTAAAAAGGCACCTCTCTTTCAGGTGATGAAATGTTCTGAAATTACATTGTGGTGACAGTTGCACTTTTCTGTCAATGTACTAAACACCATTGAACAGAGCACTTTCGAAAGGTGAATTTTTTCATATGACATATATCAATAAGCCGTTATTGATGCTAAAAATAAAACTAAGGAATGTATGATTGGCAAGCCCTTGAGCAATGATTCTTAAACCTGATTGGACATCAGAATTCCCAACAGTGCTTAAAAAGTAGATGGCAGAGCGTTATCACAAGCAATTCTGATTCAGTTGGCCCGGAAAGGGCTTGGCATCTGTGTTTAACAAGCTCCATAGGTTATTCCGATGCCCAGCCAACTGTGAGAACCACTAGCTTTCCTCAATAAATATCCACTGTCTCAGCTGCTTTTGGCAGAAGGTAAATTGCAATTAATTTTACAGTGCATGCTGGCTCAGGAACCTAGAAAATCAATAATCTGTATGTGCAGAAAACTGAACTTGCATTCTATTACAGAAATTCAAGTCTAATGAAAAGCCACTCCACATTCCAATGAGCGGACCAGATTTTTTTTAAATGTCCCTTTGGGCCACTTGAATGCCCACCTAGACAAGTATACACCAAAAGTAAGTACTAGTCTCTGGAACTTGTTTCGGTAATTTATATATGCATCTTATTTCAGCAATTTTAAGATCCATATATTTCCATATATTTTCATCTCTAAGTGGGTGTATGCCCTATAACCATGTCCTAGTATCTTACATTTATAATTGGCGGCATTTGTGTCATCCAGTTGCGAGTGTCCTAAATGCACTGAAATGGTGTGTATTTATGCTGTGTTGCAACAGAAAATATATGTCTTATTGTGAATCCTAGTAAAAGATGTTTGAAAAAGACAAATCTATTCAAATGTTTGAATAGAACTATTGCCTGATGGGGAAACTCCAATACATGAGGATTCTTTTACATCAGTGCATTCCTCAAAGTAAGAATTTTTTTTAAGCATTTAAAAACAAATCCTATTTATGTCTTCCTAGGCTGTAGTTTGGTTACGTGATATGATTAAAGTGTAATTGCAAGTTACTCTTGAGCATGGGTCTCAGGTATTCTAACTTTATACCCTTCTGGCTCTTTCAGTGGGTTTTTTCCTCTTAAGAACCAGAGGTGCTCCACTAGATTAAAAGTTTCTTTGTCCCTTCTGAGTAATTTAGAAATCTGTATCTCTTGGTTTAACCTTCAGTTCCCATTCCCACCCTTTGTAGACTATTTTATGCTAAATAGTCTACAAACTATTTATGGAATTGTTGTGCTTAATGAGCCATTATAATACTCAGTCTCCTGTAAGGGTTATCCCAGAGTATGGGGACTGTGGAGTGTGAATTTCCCTTTGAACAGCATCCTTTGCCAACTTAAAATACTCTTTGTATACTTGGAGACAATAGTACCTCTATAGTGTTGGCTAGGGTAAAACACTGCTTTTACAATCCAGTGCCTTGTAATGAATTCATTTTTAGTCTTTACTTATGTTGGTTGCTTTTTGGATTCTCTTAGAGTTGGTCTATACCCTTTTAAAATATGGACAATCCAAATTTACAACATGTTAAGAAACATAAAAACACACTGCCTAAATTTAAAAGGAAACATCGCTAGATTATACTATATTTAATACAAGATCAGACTGCTTGTGTGTGTGCACATTTCAAGCAATGAAAGGAAATATTGAATTTTCTGTATTTTCTGTTTCACAAAGAACAACCTCGACATGGGGCAGTTTAACAGACTTGAGAGACAGGCATCACGGCCCTGAAGAACAACACTAATGAACAACTATATAATATGAGAAACTGAACTCCAAGACCTGCATTCCATAACTTCGATATTAAGACTTGCTATGAGAAAATGTTCTCTGTATCCAAACATAACTGAATAAAAAACACCTTATTTCTCAGGAGTCATTTAACTGAGTTTTCGGCTCTATGCAGAATCCTGTAGGAGGCTCAACAGAAGTCCAAATGGTCAATCAAGAAGGTATGACAATAGCACCCTGGCCAGGTGGCTCGGGTGGGACATTGTCCCGTACATCAAAAGGCTGAGGGTTCGATCCCCAGTTAGGGTGCATACCTAGGTTGTGGGTGTTTGATCCTTGGACAGGGTGCTGACACGAGGCATCTGACTGATGTTTCTCTCTCTCAAGTCGATAAACATATCCTTGGTTGAGGATTAAAAAAAGAAGGGTGAGGAAGAGGAGGGGAGGGAGAAGAGAAGAAAGTATGACAACAACTAAAGTGAGGGACTGCAAGTCAAGCCTGTGACAGGCCCTTCCTTTTTGGCAATGATATCTGCAGCAAACCTTCCACCTCAATGGCTAGGACCCAGGCCTCAGCAAAGGTTGCAGATTCTCTCACCAGAAGGCTGAGAACCACTTCCTCAGGCTCCAGACAGCACTGGAACTTGACTTGCTTATGTGGCAACACTACAGTGTATTACAACACCAACTAGGATACTCCCTCAATCACATGATTTTACGGAAAATTTAACCAAGTGGATTATTTAACTTTTTTTCTTTCCATATTAGCCATCTGTCCTTTGACTTCTGGAAACCACACTTGCAGAATTATAGTGTCTTCTGTCAGCTTTTGCTGCTAGTTACTCTCATTAAAATAAACAAAACCACCTACTTTTGCCCTGGCTGGTGTGGCTCAGTGGATTGAGCACTGGCCTGTGAACCAACGGGTCACTGGTTGGATTCCCAGTCCAGGGCACTTGCCTGAGATGCAGGCCAGGTCACCAGTAGGGGGCGCATGATAGGCAACCACACATTGATGTTTCTCTCTCTCTTTCTCCCTCCATTCCCCTCTCTCCAAAAATAAATAAAATCTTTAAAACAAAACTACTGTAGGAACTCAAAGTGACTAACAGGTATTGATTGATGTCAATTGAATCAGTGGTTCTGGTAGAAAAGAGAATGAAATTGTTCATTTATCCTAGAGAATAGCCTAGGCATAATAATTGTAAGCTACTAGCAGTCAGATTTAAATAAATATCAAGAAAAAAATTCTCTTGAAGTTTTCACAGTCTGTAATATGGGTACAATACTTGCCCCTCTGTAAAGACTGTGAGGATTTAATGAGTTAATCAAGCAAAGATTTCAATGAATATATTCATGGTTGATTTCAGTGGGTTAGATTAAAATGCTTTTAGATTTTCTTAGATTTTTCTGATTCTACTGTCATATAGTTATGAGGCCAAGTTAAGCCTCATATATTGAGATGTCTAAGAAGTAATGCAGTGCTTTCATATTATCCAATTCAATAACTCCTACTTATCCTCCAGGTTTCAGCCATTCCTGACAGATACCTTCTCTAGCCAATCCAAATTATTTCTCTTTTATTCCTCTGTCTCATAGCATCCTTCTTTTCCTTCATAATATTGTCACAGCTCTTCCCGGTCCTACAGAATCTCAGTGTAGCACTCATTTAGTCAAATTAGTTTTCTTTGTTAAAAAAAATAATCATAGCAAAATTAAATTTAAAACCTCTCTTAAAAATTAATCTATTACTAATGACTCAGCCACTTTGAAAAGCAGTTTGGCAGTTCTTATACAGGTAAGGCATACACTTGCCATATGACCCAGCAATCCCACACCCAGGTATTTAACATAAGTTAAATGAAAACCTATAGTCAAATACAAATCTGTATGTGAACGTTTATTTGCAATCATCCAAAACTGGAAGCGACCAAATATCCCTTGGCTGGGAAAGAATAAACTATCTTACATCTTTTTCAAAAGAACAGATTATTGATATGCTCAAAATAGAGCTATGAAAAGAATCATGCTAAATGAAAGAAACCAGACTTAAAAGGCTATATACACTGTTTGAATCCAGATATATGACATTGGTGCAAGGGCAAAATTATATGGATAGAAAGTAGGTCAGTGGTTACTGAGGATTAGGGGAGAGCAGCAGTGTTTGACTACAGAGACAGGCACAGGGAGTTTCAGGAACCTAGGGTGCCGTGAGCTGTGTAGACATGTTAAAACTTGCATAACCATATACTATAAAAGGGTGACTTTTAGTGTACGTAAATACCTTAATAAGAAAGTGGGAAAAACTTTTAAATATATTGCTTACTTGGTAGGTTTTCTAGTATTCTTTTCTTGCTTAAGATATAATTATTGTATCATCAATTCAACACTATCTTTGTTGTCGTTGTCATGATGTCTATCCCATGGATATCAAACTGAGCTCTAAACACTTAGAGACCCAGGGGCCTACTAAAAGCAGTCCAAGGTAGATGGCAATGTTCTTTTACTTATTTCACTGATTTCTGCTGGTAACTGCTGGACTACAACATAACCCTCTATTTCAAAAATAAAAATAACCTTTTTTATGGACCCTCTCGGAGATTTGTTGGATTGAGTCAACAACCTTTCAAGAGCCATGTAGCAGTTTCCTGACCAAGTTAATACATTTTCTCTTCTAAATCACTACTGATTGAGCAAGTAATGTATTTACAATAGTTAGGCTTCAATTCTAGTTTAATTAACCAGAGAAGTTCCCAGAGACCCACAAATAATGGAGGTTAGTGACTTTGATGCTCCCTAGGAGAGAGAGAACCTATGGGTTTGTAAGTGAAAAAGGCAGTCATGAAAAGTAAAACCAGATCAGGGAAGAAAACTGTAGGTAGGTAAACAGAAGAAAGGGGAAAATGTCTTATTTCTTCCTCCTCTCTCATCTAAAGCAGCATGCTCTCCTCCCATATTGTCTGCTCCCTTCAGGATGTGGGTCATAGCTCCAGAATGCAACTTTCTCAACTGACCGCACTTATCTGCAGGATTTCACGATGACAAATGAACTAGCATTTGATTATCAGTCTAAAACATGGGAGGCCATCTTGCTAAACATGAAATCGTCGCTCTTTTTCTAGAGTTTCCCATTTCAGGAACTGTGAATGCTATGGTCAGGAGAAGCTTCATTTGGTATGAGCTCGGTGCTCAACTCAGCAGAAAAGGTAAGTAAAATTTTAATGAAAATAAAATTCTAGTAATATTCTTCACAGTCCTAGTAATATTCTTCAAGATTTTTATACCCCGTACTTAAATTACTGAAAATCAAGAGATCTTCACCACTGATTTGTACAGTTAATAGCCTTTGTTAGGCAGAACCAGAACTCAAAAAACCAAATGAATTCACGTTCTTGAGAAAACTGCTTCTGCAGTGCCCACCTTACTGCTACACCAGAGTTTAGTCAACCTCCTATTTAGCAATTTAACATTGACCCTTTCCTGCAAAGTTATGGTCAACTTACATTTTGTCTAAAAGAAACTTTTAAATACCAAATATTCAAGATACTAAGGTGATTTTAGGTGTACTGCTATGGGAGAGCTCTATTAGCTGCAGATAATCTGATCAGAGCCAGGGATATTTAAGTCAGAACCTCTAAATGAATCGTTTTTTGGAATCACCACAGGAAGATAGAAATGCTAAGTCACTAAAACCCAAAGGTAATGTTGGCAAAGTAGTAACTGTATGCATTCCTCATTATAAAAGCAAGACCGGGTTAAATGTTGGTAGTTCAGTATAAATTGTCATTACTAGTCTGGGTTCTTGATCCAGATAGCTGAGTTCTTGATGTACCTGAGATACAGGAAGTGAATTATCGATAGGATTAACTACAGAAAAGGTGAGGGTATAATTGTGTTCTGAAATGACCAAAACTTCGCTATTTTGCACTACATGTTCTGGGCATAGAGTATGAAGAGTTTTTAAAAAATCAGACATGCCTTACACATAATCTGTGCTTAACTCCTCAATCAGGTTGCCTTTCCAATTTTTTTTTCATATTCTAAAGCCACACCAGAATTCCTCGGAATAAATCTCAGTAAGATCCTGACTGAGACCGTTACAGGTATTATAGCATTTGGGCAACTTAAAAAACGGTTTTCAGCCTGGCTGGTGTAGCTCAGTGGATTGAGCCCTGGCTGCAAACCAAAAGGTTGCCAGTTTGATTCCCAGTCAGGTCCCCAGTGGGGTCCATGAGGCAACCACACCTTTCTCTCCCTCCCTTCTCCTAAGTAAAATCTTTAAAATAATGTAGTTTTCAAGCGCCAATTTGTTCTAGTTTTCTTAAAGCCACTCCAATAGTTCATTTTTAAGTAAAACACAAGGAAATGCACTTAAGTGTAGCAACTCTATATAGAGCAAAAATAAACTTTATCCATGAAATGTTAATTTGTAGTGTCTACCAGTAGGTGGTGCTCAAACCAAGCAATTATCTTAACCTACACAAAACGAATTCTGTGAAGTAGCATGCATCTAGGTAAACTCACTTCCTGGACGCTCCTTGCCCTCCTTCCTATGGAGCTATTTTTCTGTAAACATTGATGTGGGAGGTTGGACAGTTGATCCTACACTGGTCAAGCCTACAGCTGTGTTAAATTTGCTTTTCTATCCGTCACCAGCTTTTTAAAAGGAACTCATCACTACATACAACATAGCTGGAAAAACTTAAAGGGTAGAGTTGCCTTGTGGAACTAGTAAAGAAATCTTTCAATATTCTTTACATCCTTCATTAATGTTTCAACTAGTAGTGTAAAGGCTATTTTACCTATTTTAGAATCACAAAAAATTTCAAATTATAATCAACTTGAAAATTAACAGGATCACCCTGGCTGGTGTAGCTCAGTGGGCTGAGCATGGGCCTGTGAACCAGATTGAGGTTCAATTCCCAGTCAGGGCACATGCCTGGGTTGCAGGGCAGTTAGTTCCCAGCAGGGGACGCACTACAGCAACCACACGTTGATATTTCTCTCCCTCTCTTCTTTCCTTCCCCCTCTAAACAAAATTTTCGAAAAATAACAGGATGCACTCTTACATAACTGTAAGCACAATGATTTTCACTTTCAACCGGGCATATATCATAATTTTCAAGTTTTTGGCACACCTTGTGTTCTGTCAAAGAATCTTTTACTACATGGCTGTCACACCTTAACATTTTAGTAAGAGCATCTCCCCCTTGTAACTAATTGCAAGTTACCAAACTTTAGTTCTAAGTGTTTACAGTGCCCAACAAATTTTAGCAACTGTTCATTTTCAATGGTGTAATGTTCAAGTAGCCCCAAGCAAAATTTCAAAACAAGGTCCTTCCCTCATTTACACTAATTTGCCACTCCACCTCTGTAAACTCTGGGCTTAGCCTCCACGTGGGACATTTCTTTATCCAACTTATGGACCTTTAAGCATTTAAAGTGACAAAACACACTCAACTTCCAGTATCATTTATTTTTCCTAGAATCTAGATACAATTAACTGTAGCAAGACAGTGCTCAATACTATTTAAGCCTCTTTTTAAGTTCTTTAAACTAGCTCATCATTTGTAAACGTGAATTCACATTTCAGTAAAAATGGAAACTAGATTTGACATTAACAAAATTTACTCCATGTTAACTACAAAACTCTTATATGAAACACATGGACTTAATATACCAGAATTTGGCCTTTATAAACTAGCTTACACATAAACAGTTACTTTATTGGTCCTAACCTATTTAGTGTTGCACCAGAGCCCTCCCACAGCTTTTACTACGTAAACAGATTCCTCCCCTTAGGACAAGGTGAAAAAGTTCCCACCCAGGAAAGAAAGAAAAACCCTAACAGATTTATTCAATTCTGAATCATCAGCAAATATAACACCAGAAATAGATTATGGGGCTACTTTCAACGTAAATAACAAAAGTAAGTTACAGTGTTGACCAAAAGAACACACAGGTTTCTCATTAAACTTTGTTTTAATGGGTCTCAAAATTCTGTGACAGATTTTGGTCAAGTTGTTTCCATTAAAAAGTACTGATTTTAAAAACTAATAACTTAAAAACTGCCACACACACAAAAAAAACCAAATGGTCCACAAAACATTCTCCTTTCCTTCTGAAGGTTTTACGATGCATTGTAATCATTAACCAGTCCTTTACTATTAAACTTAAGTGGCCAATTGAGACAAACAGTTCTGAGACCGTTCTTCCACCACTGATTAAGACTGGGGTGGCAGGTGTTGGGGATAATATTCATTTAGCCTTCTGAGCTTTCTGGGCAGACTTGGTGACTTTGCCAGCTCCAGCTGCCTTCTTGTCCACTGCTTTGATGACACCAACAGCAACCGTCTGCCTCATATCACGAACAGCAAAGCGGCCTATTAAAACAAATTACATCATTAGAAACATTTGGTACACAAAAATTTCCATTTAAGTAAAATTTCTAATTACACTAAATACAACATCCTTACCCAGAGGAGGATAGTCGGAGAAGCTCTCAACACACATGGGCTTGCCAGGAACCATATCAACAATGGCAGCATCACCAGATTTCAGGAACTTTGGGCCATCTTCCAGCTTTTTCCCAGAGCGACGATCAATCTTCTCCTTCAGCTCAGCAAATTTGCAAGCAATATGAGCTGTGTGACAATCCAGAACAGGTGCATATCCAGCACTGATTTGGCCTGGATGGTTGAGGATAATCACCTTGGGAAAAAGGTTTGCATTTAGTGAGTCTCCAAAGACAGTTAAGGCTCTTGTGAGGTTATTAAAAACAGGACAGATATTTCTGAAATGTTACCTGAGCTGTGAAGCCAGCAGCTTCCATTGGTGGGTCATTTTTGCTGTCACCAGCCACATTGCCACGACGAACATCTTTGACAGACACGTTCTTGACATTGAAGCCCACATTGTCCCCAGGAAGAGCTTCACTCAAAGCTTCATGGTGCATTTCAACAGACTTTACTTCAGTTGTAACATTGACTGGAGCAAAGGTGACCACCATGCCAGGTTTGAGAACGCCAGTCTCCACTCTGCCCACAGGAACAGTACCAATACCTAAAAAATGTATAGGCCAGAGTCATAAATATCTCTGTAAGAATTGCAGCCACCCATAAGTTACATTCTGATAGCAATGGTCAACTTACCACCAATTTTGTAGACATCCTGGAGAGGCAGACGCAGGGGCTTGTCAGTTGGACGAGTTGGTGGCAGGATGCAATCCAGAGCTTCTAGCAGCGTGGTTCCACTGGCACTGCCATCTTTCCGGGTGACTTTCCATCCCTTGAACCATGGCATCTAAAACACATGATTGTCAATCACTGTTTCCTAC
Organism: Carollia perspicillata; assembly: GCA_004027735.1. Taxonomy (NCBI): domain Eukaryota; kingdom Metazoa; phylum Chordata; class Mammalia; order Chiroptera; family Phyllostomidae; genus Carollia; species Carollia perspicillata. The sequence goes on from PVKM010017710.1 coordinate 13,595, forward strand.
AATTCCGGCCCCCACAAGGGCTTTAAAAAAAAAAAAAAATCAAGTCACTTACATTAGCACTTGGCTCCAACATGTTGTCGCCATTCCAACCAGAAATTGGCACAAATGCTACTGTGTCAGGGTTGTAGCCAATTTTCTTAATGTAGGTGCTGACTTCTTTAACAATTTCCTCGTATCTCTTCTGGCTGTAGGGCGGCTCAGTGGAATCCATTTTGTTAACACCAACAATCAGCTGTTTCACACCCAGCGTGTAAGCCAGAAGGGCATGCTCACGGGTCTGCCCATTCTTGGAGATACCTGCTTCAAACTCACCAACACCAGCAGCAACAATCAGGACAGCACAGTCAGCCTTTAAAAGAAAACAAGACCATATCCTACTAAATGAAAGCTCTTCAAAACAGGTAAGACCAATGTATAAGACAGGTCCCAAGATTAATCCCTACAAACCTGAGATGTCCCTGTAATCATGTTCTTGATAAAGTCTCTGTGTCCTGGGGCATCAATGATGGTCACGTAATACTTGCTGGTTTCGAATTTCCACAGGGAGATATCAATAGTGATACCACGCTCACGTTCGGCTTTCAGTTTATCCAAGACCCAGGCATACTTGAAGGAGCCCTTTCCCATCTGTAAGGATTAGAATGGTTACTTAGTAACTAAGACTCACTCCAACTTGAAATTCCTTACCCCCACTACTTAGCAGAAATGGTCTCAGAACAGTTACAGAGCAAAGGCATTCAATGCAAACATCACCTTATTTCAAGTCAACCAATGACACTGGAGACTTCTGGAAAATTAGCACTTAAAGTCAGTCTGTCAGAAGTCCACGATCTTCGTTACTGTACCTACCTCAGCAGCCTCCTTCTCAAATTTTTCGATGGTTCTTTTGTCAATCCCACCACATTTGTAGATCAGATGGCCAGTAGTGGTAGACTTGCCGGAGTCTACGTGTCCAATAACCACAATGTTGATGTGAGTCTTTTCCTTTCCCATTTTGGCTTTGATTTAGTGGTGGTTTTCTCGACACCTAATTGGGAAAAATAAACTTTAAAACCATGGTCCCACAGGCTCACGAGCCAGCCTCGATGCAAACCAAAGGGCAAATTCCAAGGAGAATTATAACCAATGCCAAACTGGCCCAACTCTCGTCTCCACCCACCAAGTGTGGGGAAACTCCATCGCCTAAGTCCCCTCCCCCAACCCGAAAAGCTCCGCTCCCTGAGCCACGAGTAGACATCCAAGAGCCAGGACGGCGCCCGGCACACGGAGAGGTCACAGGAACCAGCAGACTGGGGGAAAAGCCCTTTTCCTTTGTGCGGGTGACTCACCCGCCCGCCCCGGGCCGCCGCGTCCTCCATTTTGAGTTCCCTGCACAGGGCCGGCAAGCGGCCATCTTTCTGCGCATGCAACTGGTGCCGAGCAGGCGGGCTGGCCTCGCTGCCGGGGTGGGGCTACAGGCCCAGGGTGGCGCGCGCCCAGCCCCGGAGCCGCCCGGCCACTCTCGGGACTCTCCCGGTCGACCTGGGCGCCCCACGCTTCGCAGGACCTGTGCGCCCGACGGAAGGCCCCGCCGCCGCCCTCCGTTCCCGTCGGCGGCCGACAACCCGACGAACACTAAACAGCCCATGCTGCCGAAATCCCGAACAGCCGCGGCTGAACTATACCGACGCAAAAAAAAAAAGAAAACCCACCCAACCGTTGATGCTTTTCCTAAAAAACTCCAATGGGCCAAGACTTCAGCGTAACTGGGCATAGAAGGAGATGCGGAGGGAATCGCACGCGGCGGCGGACACGGCACGCAAACCAGGCCTCAACCCAAGCACGAGGCTCAGAGGGCGCCTGAAAAAAAGCCCAAGGCCTCGAACTCTCCCACCCACTTACAGCCCGAAATTCGGGGTCGCGAACAGCGCAAAGTGGCTCAGTGCCATGGCGGGAGGGGAAGGCACGCGAGGGCCGCCGCCCGCTCCAGGAGGCCAGGCCGCGGAAGCCACGCCCGGTACTCACCTGTGTTCTGGCGGCAAACCCGTTGCGAAAAAGAACGTTCAGGAGGACTACGGCACTTATATATGGCTCTCCCCCACCCTCGGGGAAGTGGGCGGAGCCAGCACACGACACGACTTTCCCAGCTTTCCCCGCGCCACCTCCGTCGTGCACCCGTTCAATCGCCGTCCCCTTCCCCCACTGTTCGGGGACTGTGGGTGATGTGCAGTCAGCCCACTGAAGAGCACACGTCGCTTCGCGCATGCTCCTCTGGACCCCGATGACGAGAGCAAGGGGTGGGGGGCGGGACGAACGATCCCTGGATTCTAGGTTACTGGGAGTTTACCGACGGTCCCTGGGATTCCCCGAGGCAAAGGCGAGTCTTCCTTTTGTATGAATTACTTTCAGCAGCAGCTGGGGGGTGGGGCGGGGAGGAGACCTTGGGGCTGCGTTGCCCAGAATCTTTCCTCTGCCGTTTCTAGTTTAACTGCAAAGATGACCTCGATATTGGGGTATCCCATCATCCCGCAATACACCTTCCGTCTTCACCTTTGTCCTCTCGCAGGTCCGGGACAAACCTCTAGAACTGCTTCCTCTGCTGGGCGCGCAGCCACCAGGGGCGGGCTCCTCCCCACCCCTTAGCCCTCGGCGCCCCGTCCTGCTGAAAAGGAGTGCAAGACCCTGGGAGCCGGGACCGCGGACGTAGGGGATTGGGGGTGGTCACTCCGTGGCCGTGAGCCCCACGAATATGCTCCTGGAGTGGCCACTTGTCCGGTTCCAGTCCAAGCCATGTATCTGCTTTTAGCGAAGTCTGTTTCACGCCTTTACCCACACGTCCAGTTTTTCAGTTTAGGATAGACTTCAGTCTTACGGTTTGCTTTACTTCTAACTCTAGGGATTTTTATTTGTATTGTATTTTTTCCCATTACCATTTAACCCCCTTGTACGCCTCCCCCACCCCCACCACTCTAGAACTCGAGTTTTATTACACTAAAGAGACTCTGTTTTTCGCCCTCATGTACATTTTTTTCAGTTGTACACGCATTTGATTGCAAACATGACTAAAAAGAATTTTTAAACTCAGTCTCTCCACATCATCTCTTGTAGAGACTGCATCAACAAAGTAATCCACCCAGTGTGAAATCACTGCTTCTCAAAAATCGCCTATACCATTTAAATAACTGGCTATGATTTCTGTCGTCCTATTTTTTCTGAGTATCAGCATAAATCTAGGGCGAAACTGGATGAGGCCTTCTGGTTGCCAATCTGGGCAAACTCTGAGAAATACTCCTGAAGAAAGAAGCAGCTCTTTTTTAAAATGAGCTAATCGCCAGATCCTTGTGTGTTCTTCCTTGTGTGGAGCATCTCTGAAACATCTCCAAGTCTCTTGACAAAGATTTGAGAACCTGCTATATGTCCAGTACTAAACAAGGCCCTATGGCATGTACAAAAGAAATATTTCTTTTGGAGAGGAACCACAATCAAATTGGAAAACTAACATATAAAACAATTGGGAAACATTTTAATGTGTGCTTACTTTCTATTTCATGGTAGAATATAGTTCTAGTCCTAGCTTTCAGTTACTTCTCACAGTCCAAATGTCTTAGCTTTCTTGTTTTACTACTTTTTTGTAGATAGATATAAACTTCTAAAAATTAGGTCTTTCTGTGTCTTCATTAAAAGTTTTCTAGCCTCCGCCGTTTAATTTTGAGATAGTTTCATGAGAGAAACTAGGCCACATAAAAGTTTCCCTGGAATACATCATCTAGCAACAAAAGCCTTTTGTTTGTTTTCTAGCTTCGCTTCTTTCGCAAATTCCTTTCTCTCGTTGCATTTTCCTAGTAACCTACTGGGCACCACTGAGTGGGTGCTCTTATTAATGTCGCGATAATGGCCCAGCCTTACAGTGTGTTGGGGCGGGGAGGGTGGCAGGCATCTGAACCATATGGTGAGTTAACGTTGGACACTGGCCAACAGCCTAAAGTCGCGACAGAGCTCACGCTCTTGCTCTCCGTAGGGGCCGGGGCCCAGGCGGGGCGGGAACGCGGGCCGCGGAGAAGCCGGCAGTGCGTGGTGGTCCCGGGTGGTCAGGCGGGCGCAGGGAGAGCCTGTCCTCACGCCCGCTCCGCGGGCCAAAAGGGCTGCGCGTCCCCAGCGCTCCGACACCTGTGGACGGAGCAGGACCTGCGGCAAAGAGCCGGGCTGCTCAGGCCCTCCGGCTCGAGTCTCCGGAGGGCCGAGGTCGTCCGGGTCCGCCCCCGGGCCCGCCCACAACTTTTGAGGTCACTTTCTTTGGAACTACGACGGCGGAAGGAAGGGCCTGGGAGGAGGCAGAAAACCCCGCGTGGCTCAGGGTGGGGGTCGGTTTTCGTCACGGTGCTTAGGCCTCTAAAAGAATGAAGCAAAAAAATTTTTAAAGCTCTTTCCCCAGACCCACTGTTTTGAACACGATCCTAGCTCATTTTCCCACACAACTTTACAGCAGATACAGTATGTCTTTTACTAACTTAAATGTTAAAACAGTAACATTGTTGAGACTTGTAAATGTGCTTTTGGGTCATAATCTAAGCTCGTAATTTTGGTTAAGATTTTTCTTAAAGTTGCTTACACTATTTATTTAAAACTGTTAAGAAGAAAACATCTACACGACGCTTTTAAAAATAGATTTTAGTTATTTATTTAATAAAAGGCTGAAAAGTAATGGTTCTCTGAAATCTGTAATTGTGATTCAAAGCATCTTTCAGTTTTGGCTAATCACTCAATTGGGCCTAATTTAAAGCAGCGTTAGGTGATTGCATTTTTCTGTGGTTTGTCACGTTTCCATCTTGCCTGTGCCAATTAACAATTACTTTTAAAAGGGTATTTTACTATATGACTAAGTCAAGGAATATTTGGCTTGAGAATTCCAAGTAAGATGGTACTTCAGGTTGCTAGGCATTGTTCTAACATTTGCAGTATTTAATGTAACCCCACCACCCCATTTTGCAGGTGGAGAATCTATAAGGCAACTGATAGTTATGCATAATAAGCAAATGCAGACATACATTTTTTTATAAAATTTCACCTTTTGTTGCACAAAATGATGAATACAATCTATCACCTTGCTTTTTTCACTTAATACTTGTTGGAGATCTTCTCTTGTGAGTACATGAGGGCTCAGAAGAGCAACTTTGGAATCCAGGAATCTGACTGGAGAGCTAGTCACTAACTTTTTCTAACAGGTTTAAGCAATAGCACTGAAGTCAGAAAGTCTGGGATTCAGTCTTTCCTCTTCAGCTTACCGAGCTGTGACAGTCCCTAATTCTTGCTTTCTCCAGGCATCTGCAACAGGGCTGATTCACCCTTAGCACCTGCCTCACAATTCTCATATGCAACGACAGGACACCATGTGGAGGCATTCAATTCAATTCAATCTAGTAAAAATCACGTTTTTATAAGGTTCGTGGACAACACCTGCCCTCAATTGGTTTGCTTCGTGACATTAACTTGATACAGAAAAAAAAAAACCCTTATTGGTATCCTTTTATTTCTAAAGGTTTGAAATAGGTAATACATATATGTAGTAAAAAATTGTACAAAGGTTATAGCATGAAATGTTACTCTCCTTTTGGGCTTGAGAGAAAGTCTGAAAAATATGCCAGGAAGTCTAAGGACTCTAAAGGTGTTACTAGTACTGCTGTCATGATTCCAAAGCCAGTGCCTACCAGGGTAGGTGCCCTCTCATTTGTTATGAAGGAAAGGAAAACCTCTAACGGTTTCACTATTTTTTGTGAATCAGCATTTTATAGATAATGTTCATTTAGATATTTCTGTGTCTCCATAGGTGACTTGGTGGACACTGGACTAAAGAGCTAGAGTCTATTCCCAGCAATTTTATGTATCAGCTGTGTGATCTTGAATACATCATCCTTGAGCTTGTTATCCTCTGTAAACTATCTAATAATACCTATTTCACAGAACTGACCATTAGGATGAAATGAGAAAATGTACCTGAAGACACAAAGCATTTTTACACACATTGGTAAATGTGTGTAATTTCTCATTATAATTAGAAAATGATCATTAGCTTTTCCAAAACCTGAAAAAGAAAAATCTGTCATTATTTATTCTAATAATGAGCAGTATTTGGTCCATTTCATTTAAGTATAGAACTACAGATTCACCAACACATGTGACACAGTATGTGTGTGTTCTGTAAGTGGCAAGGACTTTCAACTTATAGCATTCCGTGTATGTTGGTAATTGTCCAGAACTTCAGAGGGTAGTCTTTATTTATCTATTCATCAACATTCACTGAGCAGCTACTGTGTGCCAGGCAGTGGGTTAGACATCAAGGAGACAAAAAACAATCACTTTTGGATGGTGTGTGCAGCAGAGCCCTGGAGAGGAAGGGAGGGGGAACACTAACGGTAAACAGGTGATTGCAGTGAAGTGTGAGTGCTGAAACCAGGTACTTCTAGGCTGCTTTTGAGCATTCAGGAGGGGCCCAGACTGGAGGTGGTGGTGGGAGAATACGAAGATAGCAGAAAGAAAGCTCCTCAGGGTAGAGAGGTCTCACCTTGCTTGGGCAGAAGCTGGAAGTCAGCCAGTGGACAGAAACCTTGGATGGAGCAAGAGTGTTTTGGGTGACTGCCCTAGAAAAGAAAGTGGGAGACAGAGGTTGCTCCTGCCTGGATAAGAACAGAGAGCAAGACATATCTGTTCAAGGGACCTGTGAAAAACATTGAGGTTTCTGAGACGTGGACCTGGGTCCGATTCTCAAATTCATCACTTACTGGCTATGTGGCTCTGGGTAAGTTATGTATGCTCTTTAAGCTTTAGCTCCATCCTCCATAAAAAGGGGATGGCAAAACCTACCTACTCCATAAGACTACTATGAAAATTAGATGAGAAAAGTATTTGTTGGTTGTTTTTTTTTGCACCAAGTGAGAACAATAATTGGTAGGGAATTTTTTATTTTTCCTTTTTGTTTGTTTTTACCCACTGTGTGCATACATAGTATAGTGCTTTCAGAGTGAGGCAATTCAGCAGTCCAAAAGTCTTCACCCAAATCCCCGTTGGCTCTACCACAGCTAGTGATGGGATGTTTGGCAAGTGATTTAGCCTCTCGAAGTCTCGGCTGTCATGTCCATAAAGTGCAGATAATGATGAATACTACCTACCCCAGAGGGTTGTGGTGAGGATAAGACAATCAATGTGAACTACTTAACGTAGTGCCTGGCACCTGGTAGTCATTCAATAAATCTTAATTATTGCTTTTTGTTGTTGTTGTTATTTCAGAGTCTTTATGAACTGGCATCTTGTCATAGAATGAAGTTTCTTTACAAAGAAAATGCCACAATGACCTTGCTTTGATCTCTGTTTAACATTCCTGCATTTTACATTTGCTTATTAATTTCCCTGGAACTTCAATTTTCAGAATCTTAAAGATGTTGGGTTTTAAATATTGTGCAGTTAGAAATGTTTTTTAGAAACAAGGTTTTTTTAAACTAGTTTTTTAAAAAATCAAACGCAGCATAAACAGTCGCTGCTAATTCTGAAGCCCTGTGACATCCTTGTGCTTTCTAAGATTCAATGTTCATTCCTTAGTTTGGTATCTTTCTAATCGTTGCTTTGTCATCTCCTTTGTTTTTCTAGAATCATCTGCTTCCAGTATATCTACTGGCAAGCTATTCTTGCTGCAAAAAGAACTTTGCAGACTTATTTTTTAAAACACCTATCTTATATGACTGTCATGGAAACAGCATGTGACACAGTCATCACTGAACAGGAAAAACCATGTCTCAGTTAGTGGGGAGCCACTCCGGTAAGCTATTAGATCACCTTCCAGTTTTGAGAACACACTTACTCAAAATGAAAACAGAATCTGAAAGCCATCATGTGCATGAAAACTGGACAGTTTCTCCATGAACTTGTAGATTGCTGCCCGTGGATCCACTGCAGAATAACTGCTTCTGGCCTTTTTTATGTAGTGCTATATTATTTCCATATTTGATTCCATTAATTCCAGTTAACCTGTACCAGCCTTTGCTATCAAATTCTACAATAGTAAACTCCCCAAACTGGAAGAGAGTTTAATTTTCATCCAATGGATCCCACTAATTTTACAGATGCGGAGAAGTGTCATAATGAGTGAGGATTTGCCTAGTGCTCATGTGGCCAACCCTAACGGCTGCCCACCCTCTGGCCTCCATTTTTGCCTTTGGAGAGTAAAGTAGTGGGGATTGGAAGTGTACATTCTAGAGCTACTAGCTAAGTTCAAAGTCCATCTTTGATGTTTACTAGCTATGTGACCGTAGATGTGTTAGTTAACCTCTTTAAGTCCCAGCTTGCTCATCATGGGAATATTACTGAAAGAATTGTTATGAGGATTAAATAAGATAACGTATATTTTTAAATATTCCTTACATTCTCTAAGAACTAACTGTTATTATTTTGTCTCTTTTGCTCATTATTTAATCCTCAGCACCTAAAACAGTGCCTGCACAGCAAGTATTTCTTTAATGAACAAGTGAACAGATGAAGAACGAGTCAGTTGTGTCTGTGCTGTCAATGACTGGTGCAAACAGGGGTTTCCTATATTTTTGTGGAAGGATGGTTCTCACTGTCAGACATCAGCACATAGTTTCAGTTGCAGAAGGTAACTGAAAGCTGTAGGTAGAACTACTTTTTTTTTTCTTTTTGGTCTACATTAGTTAGTGTATTATGGAGAAACAGTGTTGAACATTCCCCAAGTTGGTGAAGGGCAGATGTAATCCACTCAGTGAAACCCAAGCAAGATAATAAGACCTTTCTTAGGTACATCATAGTCAATCTGCTAAAACCAAAGATCAATAAAAAACTGAGAATAGTCAGAGAAAACTAGGGAGCCCACGTAGGGGAGGAACAATTGAAATGACCATTTCTGATGACATCTCATCAGAAACATGGAAGCAGAGAGATACGTGAGCAACATCTTGAAGTGCTGAAAGAAACAAAGCCCTAACGATCTAGAATTCTTTAGTGAAAATATCCATTGTGAATTAAGATGATAAAATCACACTAAGATATCATCACACACAAACTAAAATGGCTAAAATTTAAAAGATGGTACCGCTTTCAGCAAACCATTGGAACTTGCGTGCCTGGGGAGAATGTAAAATGCTAGCAATTTCTTAAAACGGTAAACGTACATCTTCCGTATTATCACTGCTATGGATTTAGTCAAGAGAAATGAAAGCATATGTCCACACAAACATGTGGGGCCAGATGTGCATAGCAGCTTTGTTTGTAATCACCCGGAGCGAAGAACAGCCCAAACGTCCCTCAACAGGTGACTGGCTAAACAGGTGCTGGTGTATCCATACAACAGAATACCGCTCAGCAAGAGGGAGCAATAAACTACTGCTACATGTAACAGTATGAATGACACTCACAATGATTGTGTTGATTGAGAAAACCACACAAAAAGAATACATACTATAATTCTTTGTTGATACACAATTCTATAAAATGTAAATTAATATGTAGCGGCAGCACGTCGATGGTTGCTGGGGGCTGGGGAGAGGGTTTGGGGAGGAGAGAGAGGAGAGGACTGTGAAGAGGTGTGAGGAAGCTTTGGTGAGCGATGAATAGGTTCATTATCTTGACTGTGGTGCAATGATTTCATGGGTGTACACACATATTAAAACCAAACTCTGTCCTGTATTATTTTAATTTTTACTGCATTTATTGGGGTGACATTGGTTAATAAATTACGTAGATCTGGGGTGTCCAGTTCCACAACGCATCATCTGTGCACTGTGTTGTGTGTTCACAGCCCCAAGTCAGGTCTCCTTCCGTCCCCACTCATCCCTCCTTTACCCTCTTCACCTTCCCCCACCCCCTGGCTGCTGTCTGTGTCTACGAGTTTTTTCCAAACTGTACACATTAAATGTAGGCTGTTTGTCATAAAGCAATCATACCAGAGTGAAATTAGGAAAAATGGAGCAAAATAAAACAAAAGAATGAAAGCAAAATTGATGCATTTTTGGATGAAAGAAAATGAGAATTTATTGTAGCAGACTTGCACTATAAGAAACGCTAAGGATGTTCTTGATCCTGAAGAGAAATAATACCAAACTAAATCTCAAATCTTTCAGTGAGGAACAAAATGGAAATGATACATACCTTGGTAAATATAAAATATGACATTTCCTCTTAATTCCCTTAAAATACGTAAGACTATTTAGAGCAAAAATTATAACATTGTCTTACATGTGGATTGAAGATATGTAACAACTGTAGCTTAAGGGACAGGTGTGGGCCTATAGAATTGCAAGGTTCTACATTGTACAAAAAGCCGATGTTAACTCTTAAGTAGATTGTGAAAACTTATGGATGTATAGTGTACCCTCTAGAGCTAACACTAAAATAGAAGGCAAAATGGCCCTGGTGGGGTAGCTCAGTTGGTAGAGCATCATCCCCATATGCCAATGTTGTGGGTTTGATCCCCAGTCAGAGCACAAAGAATCAACCAGTGCATGAATAAATAAGTGAAACAACAAATCAGTGTTTCTCTCTCTCTTTCTCTCTCCCTTCCTCTCCCTCTAAAAAATCAATAGATAAAATTTACTTAATAAATAAGGAGAGGACTTCCAGCCAAGATGGAGGCATAGGTGGAAACACTGTGCCTCCTTGCACAATCAAGATTAAGGACAACAAATATTTACAAACAATAACACAACCAGAACACAGAAAATCAAACTGTGGAAGTCCGACAACCATTCAACCAGACCAGTAAGAGGGGCAGAGATGGTGGAGAGGGAACTCGGCAGGAAAAGGCAGTGGCTGGCAGACCTGGGTGCACCGGGGAGAGTAGGTGTCATGGAGCTTGCAGACCCCAGATGCTGGGAGGAGATGAGCAGAGCACGCAGGATGGTTGGCCGATGGCAGACACACATTCATGTGCAGATAAACTAGGCAAGAGTGGGCAATGAGACAGACCACACAGCCCAGGGCCCCAGTGACAGCAAATAAAGCCTAAAAACACCAATTGAAAAGGTGCCGGGAGAGACTCCCAGCCTCACATGAGAGGTCGTTGGGGAGACCCGCAGGGTCCTGGAGCGTGCAGAGGCCCACCCACCTGGGAACCAGTGACAGGGGTGCCCAGTTTGTTTGTGGGAGGCAACAGAGGGGACACAAATCCAAGAGAGTGAGGAACAGGCGTCATTGTTCCCTCTCTGACCCTGCCCCCACAGACAGCATTACAACCCAGCAACTAGGTTGCTCCTCCCTGGTAAACACCTAAGTCTCTGCCACCCATAGGTAACAGGTGCCACCTGACCAAAAATGACTCAAACAGAAGAACAGCTCAGAGCCCCAGAGCCAATACTTTTAAGTGACCAAGAGATAGCCAACCTGTCAGATACACAGTTCAAAACACTAGTAATCAGGATGCTCACAGAATTGGTTGATTTTGGTCGCAAATTAGATAAACAAATGAAGGCGATGCTAAATGAAATGAAGGAAAATGCCCAGGGAACCAATAGTGATGGGAAGAAAACTGGGACTCAAATCAATGGAGTGGACCAGAAGGAAGAAACAAACAACCAAACAGAAAAGAATGAAGAAACAATAATTCAAAAAAAAATGAGGAGAGGCTTAGGAACCTCCAGGACATCTTTAAATGTTCCAACATCCGAATTATAGGAGTACCAGAAGGGGAAGAGGAAGATCAACAAGTGGAAAACTTATTTGAACAAATAATAAAGGAGAACTTCCCCGATCTGGCAAAGGAAATAGATTTCCAGGAAGTCCAGGAAGCTCAGAGAGTCCCAAAGAAGGTGGACCCAAGGAGGAACACACCAAGGCATTTCATAATTACATTAGCCAAGATTAAAATGAAGGAGAGAATCCTGTAAGCAGCAAGAGATAAGGGGACAGTCACCTACAAAGGAATTCCCACCAGACTGTCAGCTGATTTCTCAAAAGAGACCTTCCAGGCAAGAAGGGGCTGGGAAGAAGTATTCCAAGTCATGAAAGGCAAGCAAGGACCTACATCCAAGACTTCTCTATCTAGCACAGCTTTCATTTAGAATGGAAGGGCAGATAAAGCACTTCTCAGATAAAGTCAA
>PVKM010017711.1:0-25659 GCA_004027735.1 Carollia perspicillata
AAGAGTTAAGTTCCTACAGCATATCTTCAGTGTTATAATGAAACAACCTTGAACAGAATTACATTTTTTGAGAACATGCCATGTATAATTCAGTGGCTTTCAGTAGATTCACAAGGTTGTGAATCACTATTTTTAAGTCAGCCTTTTCCCCATCTTCAACTGTCAGTCGCCAGCCTCTGAAAGCCCCTACCCCCAGCAAGTTCACTCACCCCACAGCAATCTCTCACATAAAGACTGGGAGGCCACATTAACTACCACACAGTTCTATATTCCACAGTTAAGAAACAACAGGAGTGGATAAAATAAATGCAGGTGGTCCCAGGCCCTGGCTCACACAACACAATCTTAACTACTCAAACCAGTCACTGGAAGTGAGTGGCCCGGGTCAAAAAACTAGGGGACACTGACGCCGCACACTGAAGTGTAGCTGGGAATCTGAGCAGAGCACAGCCAGCTCATGGACACAGACTGAAAACACAGGTCCCTACCCACCAGCTCCCAGAAAGGACGCAGCTCACTTACCCAGGAAGTACCTGGCTACTAACCCAGGGAAACACTCATCTTGGATTAACAAACATGCTCTTACATATGCAAAAACGCTGGCAAAGGGACGAGCTGCCATTCACATAACAGTATTATTATTTAAATCGCATTTAAGGCCCAAAGCAAAAGGTCTAAAGAGAGCAGCAGAGCTAATTCCTGAGCTTAAAGTACCTACTCGGTCTGGGCTTTAACAGCAGTCACAATGAGCTAGCTCTTCGCTAACCCTGACCACAATTCTTCAAAGCAGGAAACGTCCTTCCCATTTTCCAGATGAGAAAACAGAGGGCAGAGGCACGGTAAGCAGCCTGTGCTAAGCAGGTATTATGAAGTGCAGGAGGTGGCGCAGGTAGGGGGGAGGTTCCTCTCTACCTTTTGTGTTATCACCCAACGGAAGCTTAAAGCCCTCAAAACACCAGCAGTGAGGAATTCCTCCACCACGCAGCCAGGGCCCTAAGCACTGTTTCTCAAAGAAGAGTTCCTCACAGCCACCTTAGAGAAGAACTTTTAGGACCCAATCACAAAGTGAGAAGTATGGTTTCTAAGCAAGAACCTAAGAAAGAGGCTCCCTTTGGGGCAGATGCAGGTATATCATACTACCCACTTTTTAGAAGCATTGCCATTTAACTTGTACTACCATGTGGCAAAGAATAACCTCAAATATGATGTATTTACTGATGGGCTTCCTCTACTTTATTTATAGGGGAAGTGTGGCACAAAGCGATTAAGGTAGGACTTCATGGGTTGCCCAAGCCTGAGACCAGAAGTCCAGTCCTTGTAAATAACTTTGCCTCAGCTCTGGGTGTTCCTCAAGAGTCCCTGTCCAGGCTGACCTGGCAGGAAATCTGTGAAGAACTGGTAGGCTAGATAACATTGGGATTTGTTATTTACTGAGCACTTACTAAGTGTGAGGCATATAGGAGGCATTCTATTGGAACTTCCGAACGGGGACACCAAGGGCTCAGAGAGGAGGTAATATGTCTAAAGCCACACAACCAGCAAGGAGCTGAGCCAAGAGTCCAACTAAGGTGTGTCCAACGCCAAACCTGTAGGGGCTTTTTGTTTGACTGAATTTATCGGGGCAACGTGGGTTTGCCAAACCACACAAGTACAACTCAGTAAAGCGTCGTCTGCACACCGCACTGTGTGCCCATCGTTCCCTGCAAAGTCTCTTTCCACCCCTGCTCCCCCGCTGCTTGCCCACCTTCCCTCACCCACCTCCCAAACCAGTGTTTTTAAACATGCACGCTCGATTAGCTTGCCTTTTTCCAAACCAGAATCCAGCAACTTCCCACTCCCCATATTAACCCGTTCCCTCCTCTCTCCCTCCCTCCCTCTGTCCCTCCCTCCCTTTTTCTTCTTTCAATTAATTGTTCACAGCCAAGTTTCAGATCTATACTAGCTCATGATTGGCAATAAACCTTCTTTATCACTATTTGAAGGCTGAATTCATTATTATAGATAGTATTTCCTGGGGGGGTGTCTTTTTTTTTTTTTAACAACTTAGACCCACTCTGCTCCCAAAACAGCATCTGGCAAGGAGAAAAACAAAACAAAACAAAACCCTTTCCCTCTCAAGGCCCAACTCCAACATTACTTCCTCTGCAAACCTGTGCTCAGTCTCCACCACTAGGCAACAAAGCTCTTTGGAAATGTCGTATGCGCTAACTCCACTGACTTTCCCCTTTATTCTGATATTACATTAAAAGCATTCATGTTTCTAAAAATACAAATGTGTAAAAAACAAAAGTTCCTCCCCCTTCCCAATCCACTCCCTCCAAGCAAGCCCTGTCAATAACGCACAATCTCTGAGATGCTCCCCGATAGAGATGTATACACGTTTCATCAACTCTAAGGCACCACTGATTGGAAGATGCAACATGATTTTCTTTCTAAGAAATACTGTTGCAAAACAAACCATCCCAGATGCTTCCTTATCACTTAGAAATCATACGTTATATATAACGAAACTTTTTCATCATGTCCATCTTGTGCATACATAGAGGAAAGTATAAGCAAAATAAACTGCATACAGTATTCTTAAAACAGCTTCTCAGAGAGCTCAACATCCGTGCTGTTTCTCACCCTGTCGCCCTCTGTGACGACGAGCATTCGGCATTGGCTCCACAGGTTTCAGCGGAGGTGTGCCAGCGCATCACGGGCCATTCCTGCAGCCTGGCCAGTCATGGCTGGGGGACACGTTCGAATACGGAAGGCATTTGCATCTTGGAGCTCGTGAAATATGGGATGCGCGATTTCCCCACTGGACGGTGAAGACCTCTTACATGCTTGTTTCCCTTCCTGTAAATTTTACTGATCACCATTCACTGACCACCTTTTAAGGATCTCCAAATCCCTGGCACACAGTAGCACCTGTAAATGTTTAAATGCCCAGGGTCAAGTAGCAGTTCCGTGCAACATCGAGAGCATGTGAATTTCGAGGAACCCGAGGTGGAGAGAAGAGAGAAGAAACAAAGGAATGAAAAGCCACATATGGTTCAACAGCAGCAGGTTTGTCTCTGGGACGCGATCAGGATCACCTCTCCGACCCCCTTACTCCACAGTGTCGAGGGATACCATCCGAGGGGCTCAGAGAGCTCAGACAACATCCCCACTACTTAGAAAAGAAAACTACCTCTGCAAACAGACAGGCAAGAATGAGTTCTCACACCCGTCGCCAGCAAGCCTGACACAGCCACATCTGGAAACAACTGCTACACTCCCAAGGGGTAACAGATGAGAGCTGAGCACAAAGGAAGGGGTTCTGCTCATTTTATTGATTCTCGGGCATAAAAGGGTACAACCTTATTTTTGTGCAGTTGTGTCTTTAAAATCAACCAAGAACATCTTTCTTGTATTCCATAGAGATTCAGCATATGTGCTGAGGCACATCACCTCACAATATGGGGGGTGGGGGGCAATCCCAGTTCAAGAGTTAGAAGAGATGGCCAAATGTTGTCTGATTCAATCTAAGTTTAAAAATTAAGGCATCTAGAGCAATGGTTCCCGATCAGAGGTAGACACCACTATGGGGTCTCTTAGAAAAACAGAAACCATGCACCTTCCCAGCCCTCCTAAATCCATAGGATGACCAGGGTGTCCTGCAGTGATGACCAGGCTGCAGAAAGCTTTGTGCTGGCTGCCACGCACTGGCTCAGGTGGGGACCACGGGTGTGGCAGAGGCTCCCTGGGGCAGGAGCAGAACAAGGCTGCCCGGGGTTTGAGTCAGAACCATCCTGAATTAGCCATGTAAAACGATCCAAGTACTGTTCGTTACTAACCCCAAAGTCAAAATCTGGAAAAGGTGAGGGGCCTGGAAAAGTGAGAGACAGCGTGCCAGGAGCGCTGGCTGGAAAAGGCGCAGAGGGTCTTCACCCCGGCTTCCCCAGGGCCTGACATGCATCAGGGACACCAACATTTGCTGAATGAGATTCGCATGGCTGGTAAGCACATGGTCATGCACATCATCAAATTTCCACAGAGCCACCTACTGTGTGCAGAAAATCTGAGCGGGCTCTGGCAACTCAGGCAAGAGTCATCGCCCTCCCCTGCTCTCCTCCTTCAATTCACAGAGGAACAGATTTTAGTTTTTCTCCAGCTTCCCCTGACATCTGAGTAGGTGTTCTACACGCATTTCCCTATTTAACAATTCCTAGTCATTAGAGGGAGCTGCTTCCTGCCTCCAAATCACAAATGACACTCCCTCTGATCTCCAGTTGTACAGAGGCTAATCATCTTTACATTTTACATTTTCTGATTAGGGTAAAATGTACAGGTGAAAGAAAACTAGGGATCTATCTTTAATGCACAACAAAACTAGAAACCTTTTTCTCTCAAAATAAGAACAGTATCAGCCTCATCTCTCCAGTATTTAAAACAAAAGCAGGTTTCGAATTATGGGAATTTATTGGCTCGGCCCATAAGAAATGCTATTAAGTAGCTTGTTTTCTGTTTTCCTCTCAATGAAAGTACCTGATGAGGTCTTCTAAGTGTCCCAGATTTCAAGACGGGGCTGAGGGCTGGGGACTGAAGGTTCCCTCAGCTGATGGGGCGCTCTCCAGCTCTAACCACCATTGCCCCCCAAAGGCTTTCAGATGAGAAGGCAGAGAGGTTGAAAGAGATTCCACCGAAGGAAGCATCGCTCACAATGGTTTCAATGGTTTTGGAATCAGCTAGCCCCCATGACACCCCCTGATACCCCCAACCACGGTGATGGGTGATCTGAAAATGAAGCATATCAAAATGCTATTGATAAGCTAAATTACCAGACAGCTTATCTGAGGCCCACATCCGCCATATGGTGCCCCAACTTCTGCCGCCTGTTGCTGCCACAACAATAGACACGCCTACCCAGAAAGCACCATCGGCCAGAAACCCAGCAGCAGTGGCATGCGGGGAGGCTAGTGTTTACATTTTATTTTGTGCTGTTAGCTTTGTGGGCCCCCCCAATCCCAACAGGGACTTGAATCACACACGCATTCAATGTCGAAAATAGGCGTTACCTGCAGACACGTGCGTGCACACCTCACGGGTGCATGCGAATGGGTATACATCAGGTGAACAGAGAGAAAACCAGATGTCAACTTCAGAACTCGAGCTGCCTGGTGGGGGAGGGTGAGCCAGGCAGGCTCCCGGCGAGGGCTGCTAGCAGACAATGCTCTTTTCTCAAAACACTCCGGCGGGCGGGCCTTGGGGAGTGGCTATTTAAAACACTTGGCTCCTTTTATTTCACCACCATGGAAGCGAATTCGGCTCTGAAGTGCCAGAGCAAATGAAGTCATTTGGTTTCCGCGGGCTCCCTTCACATTCTAGCAGTAGAAGTGAGACCAGACGAGAGTCGGAAGGTCCAGCTGAAGTTGCTCTTTCTTCCAATTAAAACTGATTCCACAGAGGAGTTGGTGCCTGGGCTTGTTAACTTTTTTCTTTGAAAAGACAATGAGGTCACAGGAAACTTAAAGGACACTGGACACTGGAATGAATGCTGTCAAAGATGACTCCACTGACGAAATGCCATCAAGTCAAAGTGTACAGACGACCAGATAAGGAGAGCGCTTTCTAAAGGCTTGGTTGGTATAAAAGATTAATGGGGACTTGTGTCAAATGAATTCGTAAGATTTCTGCATTTCTTTCTACTTTCTGCTCTCTCTAAAAAGGTTCCTATCTTCCCAGAGATGATAGGAACCTTTTATTACTATCGTTGATAGTAATCTTACTATCAACGATAGTAATAAAATAGTCATTTTTAGTTTACTATGTATTGGGGGAAAACACTGGTTTTCAAAGAGAACTCAGAACATATAACATCTGGTTATGCAAAAATGCACAAGATGCAGGTCTGGATAGGTGCAAAACAAACAAAAAAAAGTAAATACAAGACAATCTCTTTCCTGATATTCAGATCTAGTTAACTAGTACATAAAGGCACTTATTTCATCTCCCCAAATTACCAGCACCTCAGCAGACAACATTCTTAGATGAACTTTTCAAATTCTCTTAAACATTCTCAGTTTAAAAAAAAAAAAAGCCCTTTCAAGTTAAATTGAGATTGCACTTGAACTGCATCCAAGAGCAGAGCTGAACTGAATTATGATAATTAGAAAGCTGTGCCTATAAAAATGCAGTGCAGTTCATGCATTTTTTTAAAAGTTCATGCCAGAGAATATAAGTTCAATATGTTCTCACATAATTAACATTTCCCACCATTAGCAGCAGTTTTTCAGTTTATATATCAGTAAAAACAACAGCACTCGTCATTGTCGTATATTCCCAGTCAATAATGTTCCAGTCACTTTACACATACATCTAAACCTGTCCGGGGCCTAAAAGCAACCGGAATTTCCCGCTGGAGATGACGGCGACGTGTAACTTGTTCATCAATAAGCTAGCTTTTTCTTTGAAACCCATTTTCCAATGCTGGGCTCTGTCCCTTCAACTGAGACTGCTAATGAAATCCTAGGGCAGAGCTTTCATTAATTAGTTTTTAAACTAATGTGGAAAAAAGCAGAAACCATTGCATCGGGATAGTAAATACTGATTGAAAAAGCTGGGGGGAGGAGAGAGGGGCTCACACAATACAGCCAGCATGGAGCCTTCCCTTGGCCAGCCACAAAAGTAGAAAAGACAGCCTCTTGGAACCAACCTTCCCCACCAAAATCCAATCAGAAGAGAGACCAGTGGTTTCACAGTTAGCCAAAGACTCCCAGACGATGGAAACTATTTTTTAAGAATCCTCCCAACCATGCAAAAAGTCAGTGAACAAAAGAACTTAAAGGAGCTGAGAGTGAGCCACCCTATAAGGACCACCATCCCAAAAACCCACTCTTCAGGGCATCCCGTTTACTTTAACTACAATAAAAATACATATTTTAAAATCCTCTTATTCCGCACCACTACACAGCCCAAATGTATCTGAGAAATGGCGGAATTTCAACTGTGAGTGTAAATATAGGACAAGGTCAAGGAAGCTTGTGATGAGTATGTTACAGATTAAGGACTCTCAATACTTAACAGCTCTGAAATAAAACAACATAAAAACCCACACAAAACACTTCAGATATTTAGATCCAAACATTCTAGCTGTCCAAAAACTACTCCAGAATAGAGAAGGCCCCTAACCTCCCTGATTTCAGACGTATCCAGTAATTGCAAAGGACAAGGGGGCCTAACTTGGTATTTGTCAAAAAGCCTAACCCTGAAACATTAAGTGCTTAGCATGAACCTGAATTATTTGATTGTATCACCTTGTGAATACGAAAGAGTAAAATACATCACTGATATTGTTCCAACATGACTGGGATCTAATTTAAATGCCACAGGGCAATCTGTGCCTTCTACAGATAAAATTTTTAAAAAGCACCACGCAGCTACAGAAGATTATTCCAGCCATCAGTCAGTCCCCAAGAGCCCAGCAGCAAAGCCTAAGTTTGTGAAAGGGCGAAAAGCTTACAATATATTCTTCTTACCAAGTTCAGAAGCAGGACATGAGCACTCTGCTGTTCCAGTCACTGAACTCTAAAAGGGAAGCTGTAATGCCTGCATTTATCAACAGCAAGGTGGGCTCTGATTCCCCTGCAGGTCTACAGAGAAAGCTGGACAGCATTCTTCAGTCTTTGGAAAAAACAGGCCCCAAAAGTTTTATCACTAAACAGATCCAACCTCGAAGCACAGCCTTCACTCAGCAATATTTCTTCTCCTTTTGCAATCTATTGGAAACAAGACTAGGTGCCTAAAACACAAGCTTAAAAGTCTTATCTACCTACTGTTTGTAGGTGAACATGGTCTTCTTATACACACTAGATCATACATGCAATGTAGTTATTCGCACCAACCTTCTGAAGGATAAAACACAACAGTTTTCATTTGCAGGCAATATAATCATGCTCACAATTAACACATAATAACATGTGAGATTAGAGGGAAGAGTAATCCCACAGATGTGCAGGCTCTTGTACAACCACTACATGTGACATATCAGTCCGTTTCTGAAGCAAGAAACCTTAAAATACTGTTAATGGCACAGCTCATTTCAACAGCCTCTGTAACGTTTGGGATCTACTTTCTCTAACAGTCCCTGTTACATACTTTTCTACTGAAAATGTAACAACAAATATGATCTAGACACAGATGATAGACAACCACAAGTACATCCTTCCCAAATTTCCCCATTAAGAAATGCCCTCTTATACTTGCTGTTCCGTATTGTCAGAGCCAGCAGAATTCAAAATTGTTTATAAATGACTGAAGCTGAAGCAGCAAAAACAAAAACAAAACAAAACAAAAAAAAAAAACCCAAAAACAGAAAACTGGTTTTCCTTATGACCACCTTGTCCTTTTTCTAAATAAAAGGGGGTGCCAATCCCCAAAGAAAGTGTATGAATATAGAACTCTTGCTGTATAAAGCAGAAGACGGGCGGAGAAGACGGAAGGGAGGAGAAAGCTGACCTCCCCCGGGCTGCACCCCCACCCCAACCCCCCCTCCTGTGTAATGAGTTTGCTGCTGCAGCCCAGGCACACACTGCTCCACAGTGCAAGGAAGCACCTCTCGGTGAGAAATTCATTTCAGTCTGGCTCAATCCAACTTAGGTTGCCCTCCCTCCTTAAATTAAATTTCACTATATATATGTCATGGTGAGTCCTGGTTTATGTTTTGGGAAAAGAAAAAAAAAATCTCTAATAATCGCTCAGGGATATTCTCTGGAAGGAATTCTGTTACCTTACAAAAGATCACACAGAGGAGGACTCTAAACAAAGATTCTTTCCTATAATATATTTTTACTCTCACTGTCAGTACAGAGTGTCACACTGGTTTTGTTTCAAAGTTGTAAAAAAAAAAAAAAGGAAAGAGAAAAGGTATTCTAATAGTCCCCTAAAACTGTGGATCAAATAATACTTATCATTTCAGTAAAAATAAAATGGTCCACATTGGCACTTTGATACCATCAGCAAAAACCAGTAATGGATACTGCTTATCAGTTCATTTTTTTATACCAACAACAAATAAAAGAATTGTAAACTCCATTTAAAACCTGAAACCTGAGAGTTTAACACAGAGTTGCACATACAAAGAAATGCTAAACAAAAATATCTGTGACCATTTATGGAAATACTGAGATTAGAAAAATAAGCCTTTCCCCGAAAAAATTATCAACAATTCAAAACCTCACTGTTGACAAAGGTTCAACTAATCCATTTGTCTTTCCTGAGTCATTCTGTAATTAGTTCTACTATTTCCTTCTAAAGAGAAAAGATTCTTACCAAAGTTGGATCTCAGTCTGGCCCGTATAAGCATTCAGATGTGATTGGGCCCAAAGATCCTATTTACGGAAGGGCACAAACCCAGCTGTGAAAGGATGAAGCACTGGACACCACCTGAGGTCTGTGCCCCAACCCCTGCCTCCAGGGTCCTCTAGCAGAGAATCCCCCCCATGAATCAGAAACAAGCAAGATCCATGGCAGACTGCAGAAAAGAAGCCCACTGGTTGCATTCACAATGCAGGGAGATCACGTCTTTCTGAAGGGATCTGTCTACTCAGGTAACCACCTGCAGGAACCTGGCACACCACAAATGATCAGACCACCTAAACTTCCAGAAACAATCATACTGGAAAGGGGGGAGAAAGAGACATGTGGTTGTCCTGAACTGATAGCGTTCTCTACTCCGTTGCAATATCTGTAGCGTTTTATTTTTATTTTTACACTATTTTGAAATCTGATACGTTTTGCAGACCTTTCTGTCCCAGGACCTGGGTTTCCTCCAAGGCACTGTTTTTAAAAGACGGCTTTTTTACATTACCCGCTCCTGCAACATCATCTGTCTCTAAGTTTCCAGGGCTTACTGAGGTCAATTTTCATTTCTGCAAATCACAGGCAGCCACTTGCTTCTGAGAAGTTAACAAGCCTTCTGAGAAATGCTGGTGGCTGGTATTTCATTGTTTCACGAATATTTTTATGCAGTGACACCATTCGACTTTAAATAAATCTTTAAAAAGAATTAAAAAGCAAGGGAAATTATGATCTGGATTTTATTTCTTTCGTGGGAGGAGAATAGGGAGCTGTGAGCCCTCCATTGTTTTCGACTCATTTAAAAGGTTGCCTCAGTTAAAAAAAAATACACATTTTTTAAAAAGGAAACTCACAGAAGTTGAACTTTCTTTAAAGCGGGCCTCTGGACTTTTGAAAACAAGTGTTGGTGCTACGAACAAAGACTAGAAGTGCACCCTGATTTTCTCCCCTCCTGGGGATCATTTCTCTTCCAACAAACAAACAAATCTCCCAGTATTTCCTACCGAAGGGAAGTTTTCCAGGGAAAGTCTCCTCCAGGGTTTGGTGGTAACTGCGACTCAGTCTTTTTTGGACACAATGTTTCTGCTGACTCCTGAAAATTTTCCACTTGAATGTGCAATGAAGCAGCGGCGGCGGCAGCAACAGTCCTGGAGAAGCGGCAAAGACGACCGTGCCTTCTTTCATCTTTGAAAAGGAGCGAAACCCCCGCCAGCGGCACAAGTCAGCGAAGACCCTGGGCGGGCCTCGGGGGGCCCAGACGACTGGGGCGGCCCGGGAGGCTCTGTGGGGGTGTCGAGCTGGCTTCGGGCTCCCAGGAGGATCTCTCCGCCTGCGCTTGCTCGAACTTCTGACTTCTCCGAGAAAAGCGTGAAAACGGCCGGACGGTGTGAGGGTATGTGCATGTGTGTGCGCGTGCGGGCGGGAGAGGGGGGCGCTGGGGGCGCGGCGCGGCCGGCCCGGCGCCTCCAGGGCCGCCATCGGGGGCCGCCTGTTGCCGCGCGGGCTCCGCAGCGCGCAGCCCAACTTGGCGTCCCGGCAACTCACGCGGCGGAGCTGGGCCGCTCACCTTGAAGGGGGCGCGGGAAGGCAGGCACGGGGGGCCGGCCCCGGACCTCCGCATGCCGGCTCGCCCGCCCGCCGCACACAAAGCAGAGCCCGGAATGAAAGAGCCGCCCGAGCGGAACGCGCCACTGGCCCCCTACCCCGCGGCGCCCCGTGCGCCCCTCGCACCCAGCAACAGCCCCGCGCGCCAACTTACCTCTCGAAGGGAGCCGCCGCAGCGCCCGGTGAGTCCAAGGCAAACTTCGGCGCCGCTTCCCCCGCCCTCAGCTGGGTGCCCGGCTCCCTCCCCGACTCCCGGTCCTTGAGATGGGCTACCCCACCCCTACTTAGCACCGCTTCTGCCCCGGGGCCGGCTGGGCGCACTGGGCTACTGCCCGCGGCTCCGGGCAAAGGTGGACGGGGTGGGGGGGCTTCACTGCATGGCCTGTCCCCGGACTCGGCCGCCCCGGGCCCGGGCCCCGCCGCGCGGACCGACCCACAAGGTGGAAGCGAGTCTGCAAAGTGCTTGGTGGGCGCCCGCGGCGGGCGGCGGGGCCGCGGCGGCGGCTGCAGAGGCTCGGCTCGGCTCGGGCGGCGAGGCGCGGCGCGAGCGATGCTAAGAATGTTCGGAATGAGGACAGGAATGAAATGAACGCCAGGACCGAACTCGCTCCGGAGGGGTGGGGCCTTGGTGACGTCATGCGGCCGGCCGCCCGGGGCCGGGGGCGTGGCCTGCCGCCGCTGGTGACGTCATGGGGGTTCGGGGCGGGCCTGGCTGGGCTGCCTGGCTGTTGGGGCGCGGGCTCCCCCCACTGAGCGGTGGCGGGGCGGAGTCTCGCGCCCACGGAGGAGCAGGGCGCGCGCGGGAGCTGCCCTGCCTCCTCCAGGCGCGGGCTCCGGGCTTTGTCCCGAGCTGGGCGGGGTGGACCGGAGGAGGGAGGCCTGGAGGAGTCTGCGTCCGCGCGAAGAACCCTGGAAGCCTGGGTTCTCTCCTTGGGGCGGCGCCGAGGCTGGGGCGGTGTCAGCTCTGCCTCAATTTCCCTCCTCCGCAACCGGGAAGCCTAGGTGGCCTCAACGAGAGCTTCTGAAGTCACGAAAATCTGCAAGTCAGGGGAAGTGAAGTTCCTTTTCTGGAAATTCAGGTGGTTGTCCTCCAGCGCGGTGGACGCCTTCCCAGGGCCGGATTCCCAGCCTGCCATTTCTTCTCCTGTTTTCTTTCACTTTATAAAAGTTCAGGGCTCTCTTTCAAGTCTAAATCGGCCCTACTGTTGGGAAGAAAACGTTTAGCACAGCAGAGAAATAATAATGACAAAGTTCGAAATAACCCTACCTTGTTAGCATGGTTTTCTTTAAGTCATTCAAGAAATTAAGTTCACTCCTCGCTGTGGGTTGTACTTTTTCAAAGTAATGGGTCAAGTAAAAGCTCCCTAAATTATAAAATGCTATATATGTCACATCGCACCTTTGGGTGGGGGATGGGGGGACTTAATTTTCATAATAAGAGAATTATGTTAATCCTACCTTTGGAGGTAATGACCCAAAGTGACTTAGCAGACCCAGGGGGAAAATCAGAAAACAGCTGGGTGAAGTTGACTCTCTGTGGCAGAACTCGATGTCAAAAATTTGGGGTAATTGTAATAATCTTCAGTTTCATTTAGATCAAAATAGCAAAACAGTAGCTGTACTGTTGACCTCATCCTTTCTAGGCACTTTGCTCTTTCTTCAATTTGGGGCCTCAGGATATATGAATAATGGTGTCTAGTTTATGTGCCTCAGGAGCCCCCTAAATACAGATAACTGGAAGAAGGGGAATGGGACTCACTTACTAGAGCATACTATTATTGACATTTTTGTTGAGAAAGTTAATTCACATGCAATTGTTAAAAAAAAGAAAAAATAACACACAGAAATTGTTCACTGTGCCCAGTTCACCCCAGTGGTAATGTCTTCCAAAATCACAATCAGGATACTGGCACTGATACAATCCACCAAACTTAAATTT
Source organism: Carollia perspicillata (assembly GCA_004027735.1). Lineage (NCBI taxonomy): Eukaryota > Metazoa > Chordata > Mammalia > Chiroptera > Phyllostomidae > Carollia > Carollia perspicillata. The sequence goes on from PVKM010017711.1 coordinate 12,866, forward strand.
CCCAAGTCATTTGCATGTACCTGTATTTAGTTCTATACAACTTCCCTCACCTGGTAAGTATCTACCACCATGGTGAGGTACTAATGTATGTCATTTCTAGTTTGTATGCAGTAGGGTAATACAATGAGGTTCACAATCATGAACCCAGACACCTTGGCACTGGTTTTTGGAAATGTGTAAAAACATAAATAACTGGGCATTAAAACTCTACTAGACATATCTCTCAAACTATTCTCATCTTATAAAAGCACCTGATAGAATCTGATGGTAATGGCAGCCAAATAATAGGGTTTCTAAACCACGGTTTGTTGGCCCAGTGCACCTGGATGCCTTTCAGAGTCTAGCTCCTATCTCACAGCCACCTGGCAATACAAGGTCTCCCATTCCTTACTGAATGGAAAAAAATTCTTTGGCCTGGGATTCAAAGCTCTTTGTGATGTACTGTGACTTCCTGACCAGTATTTACTCTAAGTTCTCCCATCTGCATGCATATTTTTTCTTCCAGGAAGACTGCTTTATTAGATATTTCCTCCCTAAGACCCTTGAAGCTCTTTGTGCCAGACATATTACTTGTATTCAGTTAATTACCAGTGTACGGGGATGATACCTCCATATCTGAGCCTCTAAAAAGTGGACTGGGTCTCATTCAGCTACGTGTACACTGCCCAGGAACTACACATAAATGGAAATCATTCTTGTGAGTGAGGATTCAAACAGGGGCAGTCCAGCTCCAGATTTCAGGCCCTTAACTGTCCATTCAATTGCCCAAAGGCAGCACCATACAGAATACTAAAGATCAGCCATCTGCCAGAGTGGCCAATCCTGAGATACAACTATTATTTGTATCATAATGATACAAGACAGTCTGTTACCAAGTATTAATAAGGAAGAAACTAACTTGTTACACATTAGAGAAACAGTAACTCACTTAATGGTCACAAATCATGCTGAGATGGAAACTCTTGAGTGGGCTTTAAACTAGAAAGGAGAGCCAGTAGGTTAGAACAGCAACTTTCAACTAGTGTGCCACAAGAATTTTTAAAAGAGGCAGTAAATAGTCAGGGGCACTGACCTCTTTTCCTTTAGATTGTCAATTTAAAAAACAAAAAAAACATGACAATAGCTAACACAACAAGAGGCATTTGGTGTGAATGAATCAAAATTATACCTATTTTTTGTCAGATCAACAGAAAATATATTTTTTGCTGTGCTGCAGAATTTTAGTCATTAGTTTGTGTATACCATGAAATGAAAAAAGGCTGAAAAATCACTGGATAAGAACTTACCCTAAGGAAGCACGTGGCTCAGGAAGATAATACTTTCTAAGACAAGTAAAGAGGTCTCTATAATAATGCAATTTGTCTCATTCCTAATAAAAGTTGAGCACCTTTTTTTAAAGGAGTGTAAATTGATACAACCACTTTGGAAAAGTTTGGTATTGGCTAGTGAAGTTGAAGATATGCTACTCTATGACCCAGAAGTTGCTCTTGGAAATGCAACCAAGAGAAACTCGGGTACCTGTGCACCTGGACACATATACAAGAATGTTATCTGGGGCATTTTTGTAATAACCCCAAATGAGAAGCAGACCAATGTCTACTGATGGTAAAGGGGATAAATGAATTGTAATGTAATCACACGGTGGAATACTACACAGTACTGAAAATGAATGAGGTATGGCTTCATAGCTTCATTCATGGATGAATCTGAAAAATATAATATAATTGGGTGAAAAAGCATGAAATAAAAGAGTCCAGGTAGTACAGTTGTATTTATATAAAGTTTAAAAGCAAGCAAAATTTAACAGCATTGTTTAGGGGTATATATTCAGGAGGCAAACCTAGAATATAGGAAGAAACTAGATAAAAGAACATGAAGTCATTGCAACAAGTCAGGGACAGTGGTTATCAGTAGGGATAGGGCGTGTGTCGAGGAAGGGAAACACGAGAGGGAGCTTCCGGAGTGCTGGCAATGTTATACTTTTGCCTGGTTTCATGGATGTTCACTGTAATGATTCATTAGGCTACCTATTTGCTTTAAGCACTCTTTTCTATATGTCTGTTATATTACACAATTTTTAAACATTAAAAATAAATCTTGAAGACAGCTGCCAATATTCACATGTCTCTTATGTGCCCAGGGCTTGACCTGCTTCTAAATCCTATCTTCTCTCTCATATTCACAATCGTTTTAGTACCCATCATTCCCTCTCTTCTAGATCTTTGACATCACTCTGTACTGGACCCTTTCCATCAGCATTTAAAGATACAGAAGTCTCTCGCCCACCAATACATATATACATACATACATGCATACATACATACATACATAGCCTATTGCCCTAACATCATCCTCAGCTACTGTCTTCTCCCTCCCTTTCACAGCTAAACTTCTGAAAGGAGTTGTCTGACCTCATTACCTCCATTTCTTTACCTCCCACTATTCCTCAGCCCTCTCCAATTGCACTTCTGTCTCCATCACTTATTTTATCAAAATAGGTGTCTCTCTAGCCTTCATTACTCAGTGCAGCTAGCTCAATGGGCCTTTCATTCACCCTGTCTTGGATTATTCAACATTGTGGACCATCCCCTTCCTGAAACCACCTCCCTCTCTCCCTGGCACAATTTTTTTCATTTTCCTCCTATTTATCTGGCTGCTCTATCTCATTTTCTTTGCTGACCCATTCTCTTCTAGCTATCTGTTAAATCTTACAGTTCTGGATCCTAGGTTTCCTTCTATTCTCACTTGCTATCTAGTCTGCAGCTGAAATTCACTCCAATGGTTTCAATTACGCTTCGTTGTTGTTGTCTTTCAAATGTGTACATGCAATCCATTCCTCTCCTTGGAACTCTAGACATATCTTTCTAGTTTTCTGCTTGACGATATCACCTTGGTATCTCAAAAATTACGTCGAACAACCTGTCCCAAACTATGATCTTCCACTATGAGTATGGTCCTCGTCACATGTTTCCCATATCTGGGGAAAGTACCAGAAACCTAGATGCCAGGCTTGATACACTCTCTTCCTGCTGAATGCCCTTCCTGATGTTCTATACAGGAAAGGTCAGTCTGAGACCCTGCGTGAGCCAACCCCTCCCAACCTTTTCAGACATCTCGCATCTCCCTTTTAAACTAGGTGTTCCTGGAGCCCACGGGATACGCGTTAGTTCCTCAGATGTATCATCTGTCCACGGGGCCCTTGTTTGTGTGTGCATAGCTCCTTGGAATACCTTTCTCTCCTTTTTGTCTAATTCATTCCTCTCCTCCTGTTATTAGCTCAAATGTTATTTCATCACGTGAGGTTTTTGTTCCCATATCTTCAGATTGTATCACATGGCTTTCTGTTGTATTAGTTCTCTGATGCTGGAAAACAAATATCCCCAAAACAGTAATAATCATTTATCATCTGTTGTGACTTCTGGGGGTCAAATATGTGGGAATGACTTGGCTGGGTGGTCCTGGCTTGTGGTCAGTCTCTCATAAAACTGTAGTCAGAGGTCAGCCAGGAATGCCGTTACCTGAAGGTTTGACCAGGACAGGACTGGACTCCCCACTTCAAGACTGCTCACTCACATGGCTGGCAAGTGGTGTCGGTTGTGGTAACAGGGCTCCGTTTCTTTTGTACATGGACCGCTTCATATTTCTCAAGCTTGGACTTCTTCGCAGCGTGGTAACTTGAATTCAAAGCCAAGCATTAAGAAAGAGAGAAGGAATGGGAGAGGGAAAGGGAGAAAAAGTCTTACTCTTTTTCTGAACTAGCCTCAGAAGCCACATAGCATCACTTCTCCCATATTCTCTTTGTTGGATGTGAGGAGAGTTATATTCTACCTTTTAGAGGGAGAGTGTCAAAAAATCTGCAAACATTTAAAAAATCATGTGTACTCTCCCTTCCTGGACTGTCAAAGTCTGAAAGTTTATCTAACATAATTCTAAAGATATAGTATAATAATTCTATAGTATAGTATACGTGTGTATATGTATGCGATGTGATGTGTGTGTGTGTGTATGATTATTTGATTAATGTCTCTCTTCCCACATCAGAACAGAAGCTAGTGGAATAAGAAGCATATCTGCTTTTGCCTGCCATTTTATTTCTAATACCTAGCACATTAGCTGGCAATCAGTATAGAATAAATATAAATAAGTTATTAATTATATTTAACACCAGCGACAACCATTTAAGTATGAGGTCTGTCCAGAAGGTATCTAGCTATGTACTATGAAAAAACAGACATTTATTGAAGAAGATACAATATATAAGAAACATTGTACATGGGACAATGACACCTCACTCGCCTTCAAAGTAAACACCTTGGGACCTCACACAGTTTTCCCAACTGCCATCAGCTGCCTCATTTTATTTCCCTGAATCTCATCGACAATCTGAAATCTCTTCCTTTTCAAAGGCGATTTTAGTGTTGGCAAAAGCTTGAAGTTACAGGGTGCCAAATCTGGGCTGTAGGGGGCTGAGTCACCTGGGTGATTTGATGTTTCACCCAAAAACTCTGCATAAGACGTGATGCATGAGTGGGCGCGTTGTCATGATAAAGCTGCCAATCACGAGTTGCCTATAACTGCAGCCTTCTGAATCATCGGAACAGTTTCCGCAGAGGAATGTTCAAGCTTAACACAAAATTGGATGCAGATTTGATGCTCTGCTTGCTCAGTCCTTTTTAATGAAATGGCCACACTGTACACGTGCCCACTCAACAGCATCTGCTGCCCCACTGACTACAGTGAAGTCAGCGTTGTTCACACACGCACATTCCATGCATTCTCCTTGGCTGCTGGGTTACATCGATGTCGCTCAAACCATTCTCATTATATTAACAAGGGCTGCACTTTTTCCAGACAGATCTCATAGGTATTATTCTTTCCATTTCATAAATGTGGAGTTAAAATGGTTGTACGACTTTCTTGAGGACCAAAATTTGAATCAAGGTCTCTGATACTAAGCCAGAACTATTTCTAGAACTCCAGACATTCTTCCTATGGCCACAAAAGAAGCACAAAAGCTACTTTGGCCTGAGTAAATAGTCTCCTGTGTTTCCACATTTCCTCATCAAGAAGACTTGCAGTAGTTAATGTGGCTTCCCAGGTATATGGATTGGAGGACAGGACTGTCATTAAGGTAAGAAAATACTCAGAATCTAATCATGAAAAAAATTATTTTCCCAAATAATTGACCTTTGTAAGTGCATTTGTCTTGAGCAAAACAGAAGAGAATGTGAAATTTCTGAAACTATAAGATTGTTCTTGGGAGGATCAGCAAGAGTTGTCACTGAGAGAACTAGTACCTCTCGACAAATAACAGAATCTTCTGTCTGACCCCATGCTCTCCTCCACTCCTGTGGAAGACCTTCTCTCCTTCTTCACTAAGGAGCAAGGGGCCGCACAATTGCTGTTCTGTCCGGGGAGGTGACCCTTAATCATGTGTGGCTATTAAATTTAATTAAGATGAAACAAATTTTTAATATTTAGTGCCTGAGTCACATTGGCCACATTTCATGTACTCAGAGGCCACCGTGTAGCCAATGGCTACCGCGTTGGGAAGTGCAAATATAGAACATTTATATCATCACAGAAAATTCTTTTGAACAGTACTGCCAGAGAACCTGGGTAATCCTAGCCCCAGAGAATACCAAGTCCACGGAACGAGGGAAAACCAGGGGCTGGAACAACTTATCCACCCCAGGGAGAGCCCCAACTCACACTTGTAGGAAAATGTTACTGATCATGGGGCTCTGGGCATGGACTGCCTCTGTAGGTTTGTGGTTTCTCATCTGGCTTTCTTCTTCACCTTCATCTCTCCCTTGAGCCACCAACCTATTTTATTTTATTTTATTTTTATTACACTTTGCACTCAACACTATTTTGTATTGTTTCAGTTGACCACCACAACAGATAGACATTTATATATTTTTCCTTTTTAAATAGTTTTATTTGTTTTTAGAGAGAGGGGAAGGGAAGGAGAAAGAGAGGAAGAGAAACATCATTGTATAGTTGCCTCTCACAGGCTCCCTACTGGGGGCCTGGCCCGCAGCCCAAGCATGTGCCCTGACAAAGAATCGAACCAGTGGCCCCGTGGTTCGCAGGCTCATGCTCAGTCTACTGAGCCACACCAGCCAGGGCAGATAGACACTTATATTTTACAAAGCATCCCATCTGACAGTTCAGGTGCCCACCTGGCACCATAGACAGCCACCACGATATTGTTGACAGGATTTCCGATGCTTCATCTTCTATCCCTGTGTCTATTTTGAGACTACCAATCAGTCCTTCTTAATCCCTTCACCTTTCAACCTCACTTTAAATAATTACCATCACTCTCCAGACCAGACCTCTTCTTGCTTGCTACCCTAAAACCGGTGAGCCTTGGTCTAGCCTGGAACAACACATCTTTTATCCGTCCCTCTGCTTCAGACCCTTCCGTCTTTATTCTTAGGCCGCTGTCTGTCTCTCTCGTGCTGGAGTATGTGATTTCCCTCTCTCTCAAAGACATCCCCTCCCTCAACTTCTCCATCAAGATGTGTTTTGGATTCTATTGGGTTAGCCAAAAAGTTTCTATGTTTTTTTTTCCCATAAAATAAAAGATATGTTTTTCATTTTCACCAATACTTTCATTGATTGGGATATTTTGAGTACGTCAGCTGTCCCCCACTTGTTATAACATTGATTGTTGTCAATGAATGTCTCGATTTGATCGCTATCAGCTTCAACTGGTCTACCCGACCGTGGAGCATCATCCAGCAAGAAATCTCCAGCACAAAACTTCACAAACCACTTTTGACATGTTTGATCAGTCACAGCACCTTCACCATACACTGCACAAAACTTTTTCTGTATTTCAGTTGCATTTTTACCTTTCTTGAAATAATAAAGCATAATATGCTGAAAATGTTGTGTCTTTGCTTCCATCTTCAATATTAAAGTGGCTGTGCACAAAGTCACCAATTTTGATGTCTTTTTTTAATGCACGCTGATATGCCAGCTGTCACGTACAATCTAACAAAATTGTTACGAATAAAGTTCAAGACAGCTAAGCACTACTAGAGCCATCTCACTGAAAAAAGGAAAACACAAACTTTTTGGCCAACCCAATATGTCCCTTCACCTCACCGGAGAATTTGCTTCACTTGTTATTCTCTGTCTCTTTGGCTTCCCAGAGTACACAGCTTCCTCAGTGATGTTAATAGCTTTAACTGGGACCACCATCTCCTCTTGCCCTTCATTTCTCTACCAGTTGGCTTTGGGGAACTCCTCATTTTCCTCATCTCCCACATAGGGCCTCACTCTCATTTGACCCAGTTGCTTCCCATTTGTTAAAATTCATTCCGGATATGGCATTCAAGTCTCTCCACCATCCGTCTCTCACCTAACTTCTTACCCATTTTTCTCTGTGTTACCTAACCACACTCATCTCTCCGCCATCCACCACACACGTCTAAAACATTCCTGTGCCTGCATCTGTATTCCTACTATTGCTCTTGCCAGAAATACTTGTTCCGTGCACAACCCCTGCACCTTTGGGGGCTGAGCTCAGGTTGCTGCTTCTTGACAAAGGCTTTCTGACAATAAAAGCCTGTCATACTCCTCTGACTCCCACCAAGGAGCGCAGACCACCCAGGGCTACTATGGAGAGTTGTGTCGATATTCATCTTCTTCCCCTAGTTGAACTTCAGGTTCCCTCCTGGCAAGGACTTAGCATGCACATCTTTACACTCCCAAGACTTTTTAATGTAGAATCTTGTGCACAGCCGGTATTCCGATATCCACTGGGTTGGATTGGGTCGACTGACTCACACACTGACATATCCCATTATCACTTAAAAAGGAGCCGGGGGTACACTGTGAAGCACTATTTTACATGCGCGTCCTGAAAAGAATATTATGAAATAAAGGTTGTCACAGCTGTTTGCTATGTAAGTAACCAGAGGATGAAAGTGGCACATTAAAACATAACACACCTTTGGGGTGATCCTAGGGCTGTGGATGTGAGTGGGTGCAGGGAGCTATGAGGAGATGCATAGCTGGCAAGCATCAGTGCCATTGTGGATACATTTTGGTGGATTTAAAAAAATCTGTGCTGAGTTTTTTGTTTTGGGTTTTGGTTTTCTTTTTTCCGTTAGGGCAGGGAATGGGGTTGGTACAGGAGAAAAGGTACAGGCTTTGGAGACAAGCAAAACTTGTCCTGGATCTCAACCTTACTGCCGACTTGATGTATGAAAGCAGGTAAGTAATCTCTTTTTATATTGTAGGAGGACATTATTTAATCTGAGGAAAGGTTTATGATAAAAATATAAATAATATAATATCTTTATAATTTTTTAAGTGTGTGTGAATATACATGAAAAAAGACCAGAAAGCTACATGCCAAAATGCTATAGATATTTTCTTTGGCTTTTTCTGTGTTTCTCAAATTTAAAGTGCAGTGACTTTTATAAAGAAGGCTCATTAAAATAATCTGGGTTAAGGGACTTCCGGTCAAGATAGCAGCGTAGGCAGACCTGGCTTGCCTCTTCACACAACCACAACAAAATTTCAACTAAAATATAAGAACCATTGCTCAGAACCAACAGCAACTGAGTTGAATGGAAGTCCAACAACTACAGAATTAAAGAAACCAGATCCATCCAAACCGAGCCTGCACGCTGGTGCCATATCTAAGATTCCATCAACCTGGCTAACAGTTTGATTTATCTTGGAGTTCCCCAGAGACTACACCCCACACAATGTGTGGGCCCACCCCAGCTGCTTTTCCATATGAGTGGCTGGTCTTGGCTCCCGCTTCACAACTTCCTAAATCCTCTCAAATAAACAGCAGCTGGCCTCGGTGAGCTCCAGGCCTGGAACTAGCAGCCTAGATTCACAGCTTGGCTTTACCTGGAAATCTCCAAGCACAAGTAGCAGCCATCTCAGATTGCTTTATAACTCAGGCAAGATTAACCCAGACAAAACGGAGTGGGGAGCTGATCTTGGCCTGTACCACCCAGGAAACCCCATGGCCAATGCACCCTGTAGACAGTTACAGACCACCACCCTGTCCCTGCACAGCTAAACCTCCACAGACGGTGGAGGTCGGTGGTCAGTGGTCACAGCCAATCCTTGCAGCTGTCTGGCCTGGGTAAATCCCTCCCGTTAACCTGCCAACAGCAACCAAAGCTCAACTACAAGAGGAGCGTGTACTCAGCCCACATGAAGGGCACAACTGAAATACCCAGCTTGGGTTAAAGGAGAAGCTGCACCACTGGACCCTATAGGACACCTACTACATTAGGCCACACTACCAAGACACAGAGTCAAAGCAGCTCTACCTAATACACAGAAACAAACACAGGGAGACTGCCAAAATGAGGAGACAAAGAAACATGGCCCAGATGAAATGACAGATCAAAGCTCCAGAAAAAGAGCTAAACAAATTGGAGACGAGTAATTTATCAGACGCTGGGTTCAAAACACTGATTATAAGGATGCTCAAGGAACTTAGTGAGGACTTTACAGCATAAAAAGATACAGTCAGAAACAAAGGTACACTAATTGAAATAAAGATCAATTTACAGGGAAACAACAGTAGAGAGGGTAAAGCCAAGAATCAAATCAATGATTTGGAACGTAGGGAAACAAAAAACAGCCAATCAAATAAGAAGAAAAGAGAATAAAAAAAATGAGGATAGTGTAAGCAGCCCCTGGGACAACTGTAAGCAATCCAACATTCATTTCATAGGGGTGACAGAAGGAGAAGAGAAAGAGCAAGAATTGGGAATCTATTTGAAAAAACAATGAAAGAAAACTTCCCTAATTTGGTGAAGGAAGTAGCTATGCAAGTTTAGAAAGCACAGAGAGCCCCAAACAAGATGGACGCCAAAAGGCCCACCCCAAGACACATCATAATTAAAATGCCAGAGTTTAAAGATAAAGAGATGGGGTGGGGAGAATGAGTGAGAGGTGAGAGTATTAAGAAGTAAAAATAGGTAGTTACAGAATAGCCATGGGGATGTCAAGTACGGTATAGGAAAGGCAGTAGCCAAAAAACTTACACACATGACCCATGGATATGAACAAGGGTGGCAGGATTGCCTGAAGGAATGGGGGGTGCTCACTGGAGGGGAGCAAAGGGGGAAAAGTCAGGACAACTATAATAGCATAATCAATAAAATAATTTTAAAAAATAATCTTGGTTAAAGAATTCTAAACCCCCCTAAGTGTCTGTGTTTTAAGTAGCTTAAATTATTTCTTTGAGTTTAAAGCTAAGTGTGTTTTTCTTTCAACAATCTCTAATATTCAGAAAAGATGAAAGGACGTTGCAACATGATACTCCATCACTCCCAAATTTGTCTTTCCCCCAAACAAGAAAATTCCAGGAGACATGTACACCTTGGGGACACTGTGAGTTCATTTCCAGTCCACCACAATACAGAGAGTACTGTGATAAAGCAAGTCTTAATCTTTCAGCTGGTGGAGGATCTCACCTTCACTTTGTAAAAAAATAAAATAAAATACAATAAGTAAAGCACAATCAGTGAAGTATAATAAAGCAAAACACAATAAAATGAGGGGTGTGCCTGTACAACCTTATACAACCATCTAAACTAGAAAATTAACATTGACCTTTGAGCTCAAACCTCATTCAGGTTTCCTCAGTTATCTAATAGGGACCTTCACAGCAAAGGATCCAGTCCCAAATTATGTGTTGTACTTATTTGTTATGTTTCTTTAGTCACCTTTAATATGAGTCAGCTCCTCAGCATTTGCTCAACTTGGGTGATTTTAATGCTTTTGAAGTTTATAGGTCAGCAGTTTTGTGCCTTAATTGGGGTTTGTGGGAGCCAAACTCCAAGATGCCCCACAAAGATTCTCATCTCCTGGTATTCACACCCTTTTGTGCTCCCTCCCACTCTGAATCAGAGGTTACCCATGTGACCAGTAGAGTAGTAAAGAAGTGATGGAATGTGTCTAGAGGCTAGGTCATAAATCTGCCTTGCTCTCTTGCATTGCTTGCTCTGCAGAAAGCCAGCCATTGCATCACGAAGACACTCAAATGGCCTTGTAGAGAAGCCTACGTGGAGATGAGCTGAAATATTTCATGAGCAGCCACATCAACTTGCCAGCCATGAGGATAAGCCACTTAGGAAGTGAGTTTTCTTGCAACCTCAGGGGAGAGCATGAGCCAGAGTCGCCCATCCAAGCTGCCCCCAAATTCCTGACCCTCAGAAACTGTGACAGATTTTAAATGCTGTTTATTTTTAATTTTTCAATTAAATGTATTGGGGTGACATTGCTTAATGAAATTATATAGGCTTCAAATGTACAATGCTGTAATGCATCATCTGTATGTTACATTGTGTGTTTACAACCTAAAGTCAAATCTCCTTTCATCACTATATATTTACCTCCATTTACCCTAATAAATACTGTTTTGATCCTCAAGGTTTGGGGGTGATTTTTTTACACAACAATAGCTAGCTAATACAGGTTTGTCTGTTTCCTCATGGTTAGATACAAGCTACCTATCTTTGGCAGGCACACCACAGCACTAAAGCTGTGTTCTTCTGATTGCATCCTGTATGTCACGCATGATTTCAATTCGTCACATTACTGGTGATGCAAGTAGGCCCCTTGGTTAAGGTGGCGTCTGCCATGCTTCTCCACTGCAAGGTCACTCTACTTTCGTGTGTGTGATTAATAATTTGTGGGGGGTAAATTTCATACCATGTAACTGTACTATGTCTCACCAAACTTTCACTTTATTCATTGAGTTTTTCAGTAAAAGACGAAAGATTTAAATTCATTGAGTTTTTTCTTTTTTTTTCTTTTCTTTTAAATTTTATTTTAATTGTTGTTCAAGTACAGTTTTCTGTCTTTTACTCCCATCCAGGTCCACCCCCCCATCATTGAGTTTTTAAAATATCTGTAGAGATGCTTGCACTCCTTCTATTTTATTAAATGAGTTATAACCCATTATGATCTTCATTTTTTGATGATCAAGTCATGCCATATTTGGCTGGTCAGAGCCCCTTCAACTAACTTCTACATCCTTTCAACATCTCCCTCATTTTTTGAGCACTTTGCAACTTTCTAACACCAAAAATTGTTCCCAGTACCTCTGATACTTTACTTGGCCAGTGCTCGAATTAGCCATTTCTCCACAGAGATGTGATTTATTTTGGTGGAGAATGGTTCTTAGAAGTCAGGATCTGGATGCTCGGAACGCTCGCTGCCCGCGGGTGCCACTTCTCTTGGTGCGTCTTAATGGGCAGGATTAGGTAATATATTTATGTATTCACACATATACTTACATATATAATATATGTTTATATAGATGGTATACATATAACCACAAATTTATATTGCTACCTCCAATTCCAGTCAAATGCTCTTGGATTTTAGTTTCCTTTAACTCCATTTTCCAAGAGTGAGAAAACTGACTCCCATTATTCTTAACATGATTTGACCAATCCCCCAACTGTTACGAATTTCCTTTCACCCCTCCCTGCCTCCCTCCTCCCAAGATGGATGCCCTCTTTGGTCCTTCTAGGTTCCTAACCTCCACACTGGGAGCAGCCTTTTCCAGCAATATGGGAAATTAAATATCCAAAATGACCCTTTGTATCAGTTTCCTATTGGTGTAACAAACCACTCCAAATCATAGTGGCTTAGAACAAAAATAATTGATTAGCTCTCACAATTCTGTGGACTGGCTGAGAGCTTCTGCTCCTCTCATCTGAGCTCACGCACGTGGCTGCTCTCAGTCAGTGGGATGGGTGGGGTCTGTTCAGCCACTCTCAGAGAGCCTC
>PVKM010017712.1:0-25648 GCA_004027735.1 Carollia perspicillata
GCCGGGGAAGAACCCGTCCAGGGGCTCACTCGTGAGGCCAACCCCGGGCGCGGCAGGAGAGCAGGGGGTCCGACCGGAGCGGGGAGTCCAAGGGTCGCCCCCCGCACAGCTGCCAGTGCCCGCCGTCCCCGAGGCTTCAGGCTGCCTCTGGTGCCAGCCAGGGCAGTGGCGGACTGGCCCCCACGTCCGAGGCTCTTACTGACCTGGAGAGGTGCTTCAGGATCTGTTTTTTGATGAGCCCAGCCATGGTGCCGGGGCGGGAGGCGCCGCGCTCTCTCTCGGTTCCTCACTGCCTCCTCTCTTCGTGACCGTCTCCTATTTGTCCGGGTTAACCCGGCCGACGGAGAGGCGCCTGAGCGCTCACGCCCGGGAATGACCCGAGGCCCCGGCCGAGGCCACAGCCGCCGCCTCTGTCGCGGAGGACCCGGAGCATCTCCCTCACGCCGCCGCAGCCGCCGCGGACGCCATCTTGGCTGCAGCATCACCTAAGAGACCCGGGGGAGGGCGGGGGCGATACAGGCTCGGGGCGGGGCGAGCGCGGGAAGGGGCGGGGCAACGCACGTTCCGGGGATTCGTGGAAAGTGTGCTGCCCTCCCACTTTAGTCCCGGACTGGGGTGGCGTCTTCAGCTACCCTGAGGCTTTAGGGTTCTTGGACTCGCGGTCACGAAACCTTCCTAGGCTATAATCCACTCTCCCTACCTCTGTTCTTCCCGTCTCCGTCTCTGAGTTTCCTACCACATCCTACTTCTCTGTTTTCACTTCCTCAGAATTTGCTCCACAAACTTTTCTGCTTGCTTTACTCTGTTTACCTACTCAGTTGTCCCCATATTCTTGTCTCATTTTCTTTTCCTTTGCTAAAGTATCCTGCTTTGCTGGCTAAATCCTATAATGTTTCATCTGGTGATTCCAATCTTAAGGGAAGTAAAAGTTGACAACGTGCCCTAATAGAGCCCAGGACTTGGGAATTAAAAGGACTAATCAAGTCCTGGCTCTAGTATTTTCTGTGTTAACCTGGAGAAAATAATTTCCTTGTTTTTAGCCTCAGTTTAATCATTTATAAAACGAGCTAATAGTATCAGCCTTACCTACCTCACTAGGCTGTTGTACCTAAAGAAATAAAGATGTAAATTTTACTTGAATATTTTTGTAAAACGGAAGGAAAATGTTGAAATAGCAGGGAGAACTATTACAGCTCTGAACCTCCACCCGACCCAACCCTAAACCAACATTTTTTCAGAGGTGAAAATGATCACCCAGTGATTTCTAGAAAAGAAAAAGAAATGATGCTATCTCTGAGGGATGTATCAGGAAGATGTGTGGGTATGTGTCAGGGAGAGTGGGTAGTTTACACATAGTCCAACACCTGTCCCTTTCCAAAGAAAGGAAAGCAGATATATATGGGTTGACTATTTACTCACTTAAAATTTATCATGAACCAGGCATTATTCAAATAACTAGGGATGCCTCGATAAAAAAACAAACTAGTGTTCCTGCATCAAAGAGTTAAGAGCCTAGTGTGGAAGGAAATTGCTAATGCTGACCTTGAACTCTGTCATTATACTGGTTCAAACGCTGGCTCAGCCACTTTGTAGCTGTGTAAACTTAGGCAAGTTATTTATATCTCTAACCCTCAGTTACCATTTTGGACTATTGGAGTAATGGTATCTAACTCAGAGTTTTGTGGGGATTAAATGAGATTATACATAATATGTCAAACTCTTAATAATGCTATTATAATGAGTATAATTGCAAACAGAAACAAGGCACAATGACAACACAGGAGGGAATGATTCATTTCTATCTGGTTAAGTCGGACAGATTTACAGCAGAAATATTATTTCAAACATGAGAATGTCAGCTTAATGTCATAAAAAAGAACCATCTCTGAAGTCAAAGACTTGCAATTGAAACCTAATCCTGTAGGTTTTTAGGTATGTGATTATAGAAAAAGTATGTGCTCATTGGAAAGAATGTGATTTTTTCCTATGATCACATAGGAAAAGAATCTCTGAGCCTCGTGGTGCTATTTACCTTCATGAGGTTGTCCTGAGTTTTAAAGGACTTAGGGAATCCAAGGTGCAATAGAATGGTATTAATTCACTAGGCAGGATGTTTCAGACAGGCAAAATGCAATGATAAAACAAAGACAAAAGTGTCAACATTCATGGCTTCTAAATGGGAAAGTGGCCTAATGTTTTGGCTACAACAAAATGTAGATTTCTTTTTCAAAGTAATAAGTTTTAATGAATCACACAGGTTAATAATTGTAGTTACAGTACCTTTTTATTGAGAAAATGCAGGGTAATAATTTTAATTTTACCTCCCTGGATTGAAAGAACACACAATGTCACAAAACCACCATAAATTTAGCATTTTAAATTAATTTATATTTTTGTTCATTGCTACTTAATGATCAAAATTTCAAAAAGTTAAAAACATGACTGTCATACTAATATATAATGAACATGCATCAGAGATTTATTAAATCATTAATGTAAGAACCAACAAGATAGGGTATAAACCTATTCACTTACTAATATGACTTAAATATGTTGCACATGTTTGTTACATATTTATAGAAGAGTCATGTTTTTAACTTTTAAAATTATACATTGCTAAAGTATATATCTGAAAAGTAGAACTTACATAACTGAGATTATTCGTGCTAAAACCTGGGAGGAGAAATAGCTTTTTGACCTTTTGGCTAAGATCAAGTTAAAACATGGGAGAAGAGTGTGTAGTGTGAAGGTAAATATTGTCAGAGCTTTTACTGAAGAGTCTGTGCTGAAGCTGGTTTATACTGGCTTATGAGACCGACTGTGTGCCTCTCTTCCTGATTCTGTGTTCAGTGTTTGGTGACTTCAAGATATCTTGACATTATCTGTTGTGACTGTATTTGTTCCACAGATAGTAATCAAGCCTCATAAATCAGGGCTTTATTTCCTGGAGACCTGGTGGTTAAACATTTACTAGCATAAGATGAATTGAAGCGGGGATGAGATTGCAAATGCATGCACATTATTTCATAGGCAATGTCAAGCCATGGAAGACTTCTATGGAGGGTGAATTTTGGGAGGATGATTGGATTTCTGCTTTAGAAAATACTTGCTGATAATTATGCTGGCAGTACCAAGCACAGATCATGATGAGAAGAGAATGGAGGCAGGGTGGGCATTGAAGATACAGTGGTGTTATTTCAGGTGAGAGATAAGACAGTATCAGTAGAGATGAAAGAAGGTGCATTCCAGAACCTCAATCTCTCATTTCAAAGATTAAGTCAAGGATTGTAGTTGAAGGTAGTTGAGGTATCTAACTTGGGTCATTATGTGTCTCTAAGGGCAAACCGCTAATTGAGATAAGTAATGTGGAAGTAATAAGCTGTTTTGGAGATAAGATTCAGTTTTGTTTTTGCTGTCTTTGAGATTATCTCAGGGTATCTGCATAGAAACATTCAGGTTACAGTTGGGGGACAAAATTCTGCTTTAGGATTTATCAGCATGTAATGATAGCTGAAGCCAAAAACAAAAATGATCGCGATCAAGGAGACGTAAAGGAAAACAAAAAGAGAAGCTTCAATATGAAAGGGCTGATAACCAGGAGAGACACGGTTGAAAGAATGTATTTTTTAAAAAAGATTTTATTTACTTACTTTAGAGAGAGGGGAGGGGAGGGAGAATGAGAGGGAGAGAAACATCAGTGTGTGAGAGATATATTGATGGGTTGCCTCTCACATGCCCCCAGCTGTAGACCTGGCCTGCAATCAGGCTTGTGCCCTGACTGGGAATCTGACCAGTGATCTTTCACTTTGCAGACCGGCACTCAATCCACTGAGCCACACTTGCCAGGGCTGAAAAGAGTATATTTTAAAAGATAAGAAACTGATATTGGTGGTGGCTGCTCTATGATATAAAATTTATAAAATATTCTTTACGTGTTCGTAGTAAGGGATCTTATCAATTGAATATTAGGGAAAATAAAATCACTAAAATCTGACATAATTTTGGACATTTAGTGACTTTTTTAAAAATAATTTTTAAATATTTTATTTCTTTATTTTTAGAGAGAGGGGAAGGGAAGGAGAAAGAGAGGGAGAGAAACATCAATGTGTGGTTGCTTCTCAAATGGCCCCCAGTGGGGCCCTGGCCCACAACCCAGGCATGTGCCCTGACTGGGAATCGAACCGCAGCCTTTTGGTTCACAGCCTGCACTCAATTCACTGAGCTACACCAACCAGGGCTTTCAGTGACCTTTTTGATACAAAGGGATGTTGACACCAATGGAATAGAGTGCCTGACTTCAAGGAGTTTGCAAGGTATACAAGTTAACAGATAGTGGTCATATGTTAAAAGGATGATGATGGTGGTGGTGGTTATAACCACTACCAGGTACTTGACTTTTATCACTTGCTCTTTATAAACATTTCTGCAAGGGTGTGCTGTTAATATTATTCCATTATACAGATGAAAAAACTAAGGCATAGAGAGGTTAAATAATCTGTCTGGCCATCTAGTGGCAAAGCCCCAATTTGAGCTAGGCGTTTGAATTCAGAGACTGCACTCTTAACCATGTCTTTGATTTCAGTAATAGTACTTCATTAAGAAATTGTAAAGATTAAATTCGTTAACATATGTAAAGCTCTTAGAGCAGTTTACCCACGTGCATTAAGTATCGTGTATTATTCATTATCATCTTCATTTTCCAAGGTTACACAGTCATTTTGTGGCAGAGTCCTGATCCAATCCAAAATTCATTCTCTTATCCATTAGGATATGAAGGAGTTAGCCAAGAGCATTACAGGAACACATAGGATGAACACCTAATTTTAGGAAGGGGAACGGAGAAGTACTCGTGCATGTCCAATGTCGGGAAGACTTTTTTGATAAGATGTAGAACTCTGTCCTTATGAACAAGTAGACGGGGGAAGTGTGTGAGTGTGGGTAAAAAAGCAAGGCAGTTGATGGAACAGCTTATTTGTAACCCAGAGTAGTTGGATCCTGCAGTAGGATGGGCAACGGCGGGGAATAGGCTGAAAAGACCTCATATCCAATACCGTGCTGAGTATGTTTTCGCACTTTATTTATTATACATAATTGTCACTGTTTGAAAAATAATATCCGAACATACACACATACACACACACCTAGTTCGCTACAGAAGTTAGAAGAAAGTTGCACTAGCGAGTCAAACTGGGAAGTAAAGGACAAATTCGCAATGGGCGAAAAAACGTTTAGCCGCTTCCACTCGCGGATCTCGCCACGACGTAAACGGGTTAGGCTGGAGCACACCAGCACTGATTCTCACGGAGGAGCATGGCACAGGGCCGTTTCTGGCTTCCGGCGTCCTCCGTTGCTAAGAGAGACCGGAAGTGCGCCTTTAAGCTCCACCCACGCAAACCAGAAACTGCGTGTGGGGGGGGAAAAAAAAACGTGAGAAGGGCCGGCTGGAGAAAAAAACGGCGCTTTTTTTTTTTGTTTTTTGGATTTTTTTTTTTTTTTGCTAAAATGACGACGTTAGTGTTGGATAACGGAGCCTACAATGCCAAAATCGGTTACAGCCATGAAAATGTCTCGTAAGTGTTCTTTTTCTCGGAGCCACACGGTGTATACGCCTAATCGTTTCTCAAACTAAGCTTCATCTTTGGGTCAGTAAAAGACTAATGCCCCCGCGCGGCCCTAACTTGAGCCCAAGAGATGCTCTGGTTGGAGCTAGGTGGTTGGGAAGCTTTGAACTGGGGTTTTGATGTTAATTTTGGGCTGTTTGGCCCAAGAAGTGGGATGTCTGTTTCATTTTGTAACCGGAAATTGATCAGAAAAATAGGCTTCTAGAGAAGTGCTTCCTAGTTGGGGGGTGGAGGGGCGGTTCTGTACATAAAGTTCATGAATCTTAGGAGTCGTTCGCAACATTTGTTTGTATATGCATTTTCCTGGAAATGCGATTACAGATTTCTTCATAAGCTCAAGAGAGCTCCACGACCCCTCTAATTCGAAAGCTTGTGTCTAAGCCCTTCTAAGTGCTGGTTGGTTAATTAGGTTGATAATAAAGTCAATTAAACAAATACAACTGTAGCATTCATGTATGTTTTCATGAAGTATAAGTAAATTTCAAGACACGCTTTTCTTCTATTATATTCACAGAGGGTTTTTATTTTTCTCTTCCTCTCCGTTTTCTTTTAAAAGAGAACAGTCGAGCTGCTTAGGGATGGAAATTGTTACAACCTTCTGAAAAATCTTTAGCAATATGTATCATTGGTTTTATTCTTTGACACAGCGATTCAGTTACCAGTTGCCTAAGGAATAAATTAGAGGTGCTTGCTAAGAGTAAATACAGGATGCTATGAAGTATTTGTAGACATTGTGTACGGTAGCAAAACAAAAAAAAAAGTAAAGAAGAAAAGAAAGCATGCTAAATAATCAAGAATACCAAATTTATTAAAATTGTAAGACAACCGTAAGATTGACTAAAATGCAGCTTTTCAAAATCATGTGTTTAAACACAGAGAAATGTACACCTGTGTATGATTGATAATGACTCTATTTTGTCTTCCTAAATAGATTGTAAGCTCAAAGTGGACAGCAATCTCATTTAAAACTACTTCTTACTTCTTTACCCTATACCAGCTTGCTGATTGAAAATCTTTGACTTCATGAAAACTTAATTTTATTGTCAGAATATTGAATAAACTTTTCACCAGAATGTTATTGAGAATGAAGGAATTAAAGCCAGAAAGACCCCAGACTTTACTGTAGGTTCCCTATTTATCCCTGTGGTGGCAGAACCAATACCCACCTGAAAGGATTTCTTGACGATTATTCAAGAAAGAAAAGGAGCCAGGTATAGAACCTGGTATACACCAGAATCCTAAAAAGACGACCTTTTTTAAAAAAATTATTTGAAAAACAATGAAGAACTCGGGTTTTAGATATTATTTGGCATCCAAGGTGGTAGTTAAGTAAATGTATTTATAGCAAGTAAGTTTAGGAAATAATTATATTATTTAATTCTTTGTTTATAGGGTTGTTCCTAACTGCCAGTTCAGGTCAAAAACAGCACGTCTTAAAACGTTTACTGCTAACCAGATAGATGAAATAAAGGACCCTTCTGGACTCTTTTACATCCTTCCCTTTCAGAAGGTAATTCAATTGTATCATTTCTACCATTACAGACCTAGACTTAAAGCTAATTTTTAAAATTATGTATAAGATTTTGTATGCATGAAAATATTCTTAGTTCTCTGAAAAAAAGTCATTTAAATTTTAAATGAGAGCTTAGTAAAACCAAAATTGGTTTTGTCTTGTTAAAAATAAATGATCATGATTGAGTTACTGGCTATGAGTGTGGGTACTGAATTTTACTAGTTTATGTTAAAGTTAAACGAGATGAACACATTAAAGAAAATAAGTGTAGAGAATCATCTCTATGTATTGGTATGTCTTTTGAACTCTTGACATTTTGGTAATGTTAATTTGCAATTTTTTGAACTCGTAGAAGGAGAAAAACAGCATTAGACCGATGAAGGTAACCATGAAGAAATAGAAATCAATGATTTAAAATATATTAATCTGTTTTTAAAATTTGTTAAAATATTTTTGATTATTAAATTTATTTTTAAAATCTTTTAGGGTTACTTGGTGAATTGGGATGTTCAAAGACAAGTTTGGGATTACCTTTTTGGAAAAGAAATGTATCAGGTAACAAATTAGAGTATGTGTTCAAACTTATTTCCATGTCTTATGTAAATGAAAAATTAGAGCTTTTATTTTAAGATTTTATAAACTTTTGAATATGCTTCAGATATTTAAGTCACTTAATATACTATTCCTAGCTTTTTTTTTTTTTAAAGATTTTAGTTATCTTTAGAGAGAGGAAAAGGGAGGGAGAAAGAAAGGAAGAAAAACATCAATGTGTGGTTGCCTTGTGTGAACCCCTCCACTGGTGACCTGGATTGCAATCCAGGCATGTGCCCTGATAGGGAATTGAACCACTGGTGAGAACCTGCGACTCTTTGGTTTATAGACTGCCACTCAACCCGCTGAGCCACACCAGCCAGGGCACTTTGCCTAGCTTTGATTTTCTAAATTAATATTTAGTGAGTGAAAGTGAATAAAATTTCCGTATTGAAGTGGAATTTGAGGTTGAGAATAGATAATCCGTATGAAACTCAAGATTAAAATTTTATTTCAGATTTGTACTGTTATTAGACCAAGTTAGTATCTTATTTTTATTTTCACAATTAAATGTTTTTACCTACCTATCTAAATGTGTGAATATTACAATGTGAGAAATTTGTGCTTTTAATGTCAGTTGCGTGACTTTAAGTGTACAGAGAGAGTGTTCAAATTTTAATTCTGCTTGAGAATGCATGGGAGAGAATTATGTAAATGTTAAATATCCTCAAGCTTCTAGCCTTTTAACTTTTAAAAGCAAAATAATAACTCCAATGCTCGTAGTTATTGATTTCTTTTGCATAATTACCTTTAAACCATTTGATAGTACCTTTTTATTCATGTTACCATTAAGACAATTAAAATTATAGTTCAAGTGCATGAATTCTGTAATCAGACTTCCTGTGTTCAAATCCTAGCTATGTCACTAACTAGGTACATGAACATTGGTAACTTATTCAACTCTTGTGTGCCTTAGTTTGTTCACCTATTAAATGGGTATAATAAGACCTGGATTATTACACCCATTTAATAGGTTAGTAATTTAACCTAGGATTATTGTGAGGATAAAATCAGCTTATTTATATATGTAAAACATATGTTTATAACTGTAACCACAAAGTTATAAAACTTTTGGGATTTTTTTCTCTCATAGGTTGATTTTTTAGATACTAATATTATTATCACAGAACCATATTTTAACTTCACTTCAATTCAAGAATCCATGAATGAAATCCTATTTGAAGAATACCAGTTCCAAGCAGTATTAAGAGTAAATGGTGAGTTAAAGTTTTGGTTGAAATTGAATTATGTGAATATAGGTATGAATAGGGTAAAAGAACACTTAAAATGCAAGAATATTGGGTGACATTCTTTTAGATTTGAAGGAAATAAAACATGGAATTTAAAAACTAGATGGATCCTTAGAGATAATGTATTCAGATTTCTCTCATTTTATCTTAATTTTTTATTGATTGATTTGAAAAAGAAAGAAGAGGAAAGAAACATCTGTTTGTTTTTTCACTTTATTTACGTGTTCATTGGTAGATTCTTGCAAGTGCCCTGACCAGGGATCGAACCCACAACCTTGGTGTATTGGGATGATGCCCTAACCAACTGGGCTACCCAGCTAGAGCGTCTCATTTTGTCTTTTTACTGTTATGATATTTCTCTCTAATGAAGTTCCTAGCCACATTCATCTAATTTCTTTTTTTTTTAAGTGAGTAAATCTGAAGATCTAATTGGCTTTTTTTTTTTAATTTTTTTATTTTAATTGTTATTCAAATACATTTTTCTGTCTTTTACTCCCGTCCCAGTCCACCCCCCCAGTGTTCCCCACCCCCCTCCCATTTCCACCCCCTTTAGTTTTTGTCTATGTGTTCTTTATACTTGTTCCTATATCCCCTCCCTTTTCCTCTGAAATTCCCTCCCCTCTCGCCTCTGGATACTGTCATCCCATTTTCTATTGTTTTTGTGATAGTTATCTTTTCTGTTACAGATGTATTAGCTATTATTAATATTGATTGAAATAATGTTAATAGTTCAGGCTGTCAATATGAGGATAAACAATCTGTAAATACCATCCAGAAGTAAGTTTATTAAGGTTAGAATTACATTATATGGCTATACAATGAATGTATTAAAATATTTAGCCTTCAGAATATAAGTCTACATAAAGGGACAATATGCTGTAATGGTTACAAGCAGTATCTCTAGAACAGTTCTCAGCAGAGGGTGATTATGCTCCTCAGGGGACTTTTGGCAATGGCTGGAGACATTTTTGGTTGTCAAAACTGTGAGAGTGCTACTAGTATCTAGTGGGTAGAAAGGCACAATGCTACTAAATATTTTACAATGCCCAGTAAAGCCCCAACAACAAGGAATTATCTGGCCCAAAATGTGAGTCCTTCCAAGGTTGAGAAGCTCTGCCCTAGAGTCACACTGCCTAGGTTTGAATCCTGGCTCAGTTAGTTTCTAATTGCGTGACTTTGGGGTATTGTACTGAACTTCTCTGTGCACCAGTTCCTGTAAAATGGGATTCTCGTGAGATTAAAATATACCCTCAAGTGCCCAGAATGTAATGAATGCTCAGTAAAATTAGCTGCTGCTAAAATAAGTATAAGCTATGAAATGAATATTTACCTTTAAAACTGGATCACATATTTATCACAAAAAGGTGATGTTTTAAAGAACTCTTGACAGAATTATGAATATAATAAATGAAAATTTTTCTTATAAATAAAAGAAATTTTTTTCTTTGCTTGCCTTAGTTTCTACTTTTCTTTATTATTTTAAATTAATTGTACTTTAATGTTTATTTTTCTCTTTATCTTTTTTTTAATAGCTGGAGCTCTCAGTGCACATAGGTATTTCCGAGATAATCCTTCTGAATTATGCTGTATCATTGTAGATAGTGGATATTCCTTTACACATATAGTCCCTTATTGTAGAAGTAAAAAGAAAAAAGAAGCAATTATTCGGTAAGCTGCAGTTGATTTTTATGTTGTTTCTTAGGACAAAATGGGAAAATGTGTGGTAAACTGATCCAAATTTGCATTCTTCCTTTTTAGGATAAATGTGGGAGGAAAACTCCTAACTAATCATCTAAAGGAGATCATATCTTATAGGTAATACTTAGCTTTTATTCTTTGGGAGGATGGGATGCTGGCAATGAACCTTTTCAATCAGTTTAAAACTATTTTTTACCCTTAGTTGTAACTTCAGGTGGCAGTTCTATATAAAGCTATTTCACGTATATAAATACTAATGATGTTTCAATTGAAAAGCTTTCTAGCATATAAAATGGTAGTGCCCACCAAAAAAGACATTCCAAACTCTACAGAATTTAATATATTAATAGTATTTTTTAAATTATAAGTGTTGTACATGTACATTATAAAACAAATTTAAAATGTGTGAGAGGAAATAAGGGTCTAAAAGGAAAATAAATCTTTTATTTTATAAATAGATTAAGGGAGGGTGGAAACGGGGGAGGGAGGTGGGGAGAGCTGGAGTGAAAAGGAGGAGTGAGGGGAAAGGCAGAAAACTACTTGAATAACAAGAAAAAATAAATTAAATAAATAAATGATTGATTCTAAAAATGGAACAGTTGTAAATATCATTTGTAATATTATGTTATCAATTGCAGAACCAAATAGAATTGGGCTCATTTTTGAAAAGTTTGGAAGTTGAGTTGCCCTACCTCAGTCAGCCTGAAGCCGCAAATTGGAAAAGCAGACAAGGTTAAGACAGATGAGGATGTTAACCGAAGCCCAGGCAGTTTGAATGCAGGGCCTGTACACTTAATCATTCCTCCATGATGAATGAAAAAGAAATCATATATTTTAAAAATCAAGGCTGTTCAAATTCATCTTGTAGGGAACAAACAGGGAAGAACACCCAGAAATGTGATGGAAGGGAATAATAGTGAAAGGAGACTTTCTCTAGTAGATACGGTACTCATTTTTTAAATTGTAATAATTAGGATGACGAACTGATAAGTGACACTGAGTAGTAGTCTTTTTTTTAAGTCCTCACCTGAGGATATGTTTCATTGATTTTAGAGAGAGAGGAAGTGGTGGGGGAGGGTTGCGGCAGGGAGGAAGAGAGAGAGAGAGAAAGATGAGCATCGATGTGAGAGAGAAACATCTGTTGGTTGCCTCTCATGTTCCCTGACCAGGATCAAACCCAAAACTTAAGTATGTGCCCTGACTGGGAATGGAACCCGCAACCTTTTGGTGTATGGAATGACACTCGAACCAGCTGAGCCACCCAGCCAGGGCAATGGTTAATTTTGAATCAAACGTATGGTTTTTTAAAAAGCAATATATACTAAAGACAATATCAGAAACCATTAAGGAGGGGATTAATTATTCTGAGAAAATACAGGGAAAGTTGGCTTTTTGGAGACAAATTAAGATGTTACTCAGCCTCATACACTAAAGTTGAAATGGATTTAAGACTTAAATTTAAAAACAAAACCACAAGAAGAAATTATTTGATTGAGTTACTAAGCATAAAAGCAGTAGAATAAATAATAAAGGATATATTTTTTCCAACATACAACGTTTTTAAAAATAAACTTTTATTGAAGTAAAACATACATAAAGAAAAGTTCACAGACCTTGACTATACTCAGTGCATTTTCAAAAAGTGAATGTACCCAAGTAATCAGAACATAATTCAAACAGAATATTGAAAGCACTCCGTCCTCTCTTTTGTTTCCTTGTAATCAGGGAAACCACTGACCTTAAACAGAATAGATTTTTCCAGCTTTTCTGTTTAATTCCATAAAAAATTTAAATCTTATTTAGGTATATCAAAAGCCCTTGTAAACAAAACTCAGGTAAACATAAACCTGAAACAAATATGACAAGGTCATTTTCTTTGATGTATCAGCCCATAAGAAAGCTACCCAGGTATAAAATGGTTAGATAATTCTAAGAAAACAAATGGTCAGTGGCACAGATAGAGGACCATTTGAGAGTTACATGCAAAGAATATAGGTAGATAATTCTCAGACATAAAAAATGCGAAACACCTATAGAAATTAGAGATTCAATTCAAATACTTAATAAGCATTTGTTTAGGCTCTTGGCATACGCCATATGTTTGGGTTAGATTCCCTGTCAGGGCATATACTGAGGTTGGAGGTTCCATCCCTGGTCCAGGCACGTATGGGAGGCAACCAATCAATGCTTCTCTCTCACATTAATGTTTCTCTCTCTCCCTGAAAGCAATGGAAAATTGTTCTCAGGTGAAGATTTAAAAATCTTTAAAAAAAATAGCCAACCATTGAATATATAAATAAGTGGAACGACAAATCAATATGTCCCTCTCACTCTCTCCCCCTTTCTCTCTCTCTAAAAATCAAGTTTAAAAAAGGGAAAGCCCTGGCCAGTGTGACTCAGTGGGTTGAGTGTCATCTTGCAAAGCCAGAGATCGCAGGTTTGATTCCTGGTTAGGCCAAATGCCTGGGTTGCTGGCCTTGTCCCTGTTTGGGGTGTGTGTGAGAGGCAACCAATTGATGTTTCTCTCACACATCAGTGTTTCTCTACCTTGCTTTCTCCTTACCTTCCCTCTCTCTAAAACAAATAAATGAAATATTTAAAAAATAATAAATAAAATTTTATTTTAAAGGAAAAAGGAGATGGTGTAGATTTGTGATGCAGGCACTCTTATTTGCTGCTGATCAGAGCATAGCTTGAAATAACTTCTGGTAAACAATTTGGCAGCATACCAAGAGACTAAGAGTATTTCATATTCTGTGTCCTAGAGAATGAATAAATAATGAAATACATCAGAGATACAGATTAAAAGATACCTATCTTTCATTGATTCTGATTGTATACTTTTTTTATATTTTAACCTTTGAAATTCAGGTGAATATTCCAATCATTGGTACCTGAGAATTTTCATGGTTTAATTAGCATTTCTTTCTTCTCATTGGTACAGTTGTGTATCTTGGAGAAGGTAGAATACAGTGTATATGATGATGTATAAAACAAAAGCATAAAGAAGCAATACTAACGTTTTTTATTTATTGAGTATAGGGACTATGCTAAACACTTTACATGTATGATTAGAATGATATACTTACTATAGATGTATTAAGTCCGTGATCTTAATACCTTTTTAGAGTTGAAGAGGTAGGCTCCCAAAGAGGTAAAGTAATTTGGCTATTAATTTGGGATTAAAACTAAGTCTTCTGCTCCAAAGTCTATGTTTATAAACACCCAAGTATCTTTCCTCCCTGATCTAGACTTCCAACATCAGGAACACTGATAAATACATTTTAATAGATCCCTCTGATTGAATATTTTAGGGCAGTAACATTTTTAAAGAATATGTAATAAAAAAGAATACTCAAAAGTATAGGAAAATGTTCATGAGATAATGTTTAGTCTCAGATATAAAATGTAAACATGTATATAATCTATGTGCAGAGAAAGCTATTCAAAGGAAATAACTTTCCATTTTTATTTGCTTTTAAAAATCCTTTGTACATTAAGCCTGTGTTTTCTGAGATTCGCTCATCAATTATTTATCAAGCATCTGCTGTGTGCTGATTCACAATACTTCTGTAATCAGAAAAAAAAGTGCAAAAAGTTAAGGCAGGATTCTTTCAGAATGTTTGGAGGAAAAAATTTGCTCTTGCATTGGAGAAACCTTGCCCTTAACACCTGTTCTCAATTTCCTTCTGTAATTGGACTGACTTACATTTGCCTTCAGAGCGATAATGGGGAGATTAAATAAGACAATGGAAATAAGTGTTCAATAAAGTTACAAGTATCTTACACACTCAAATTTTGCTCTTTTAAAATATTAGTTACCTGCAAATTTAATTCTGGGAAAGTAGTCAATATGGTAATTCTAAGTTACATTTAATTTTTTTTTATTTGAATTTTTTACAATTTTTATTTCTTTTTAGGCAGTTGCATGTTATGGATGAAACCCACGTGATTAATCAAGTGAAAGAAGATGTCTGCTATGTGTCTCAGGATTTTTATAGAGATATGGATGTTGCCAAGTATGCGTAATGCTAATTGGGGAATTGGGAGGTTGACTTTTGGGAATGTTATATGTAGCTAAAATAGTTCATAAGTCTATATTTTGTTTTCCAGGTTGAAAGGAGAAGAAAATACAGTAATGATAGACTATGTTTTGCCTGACTTTAGTACAATTAAAAAGGGCTTTTGTAAGGTAATTTGAAAGATCCTTGCTTATATTCTTTCCAGTGACCACCTCAGTTGGATTTGAAAAGCGTCCAGCTGGGATTGGCAGAGTGCCTTCCTAGTGGCCCTTTCTCTGGGCACAAGTGCATAAATGATTAATAAATATCTCACTAAAGTTATTTAGGAAAAGAACTGTCAGCAGAATGGTAGTGTATGGACAAATCTGGAGATAAACAGTATCGTTACGTGTATGGTGGTTAACCCTTTTCTGTTTTTTCTTTAAGAATTAGTTAAATTCATTTAAAAGTTGGTTATTTGCCTTTTGTGAATATTACTGATACGGTTGATCCAGGGCTGAATTTTACTCATGTTTGGTCTGCTATGATCAGATTATAGTGGAAAAGGGCAAAATCCAATATACTTTCCAAGTGTTGAGAAGCAATTTGTCTTGGATGTGAAAATAAAGTAACATCTCTTTATCTTTGATCAGCTCAGGTAAACTTTCAGTTCTGTGTTTGGGTAAATGTGAAGATAACCTTTCTAGCCACTGGCATGATAAAAACTGTTAGGAAGTTAAAAAACTCTGGTTAGAAATGTAAGCATATTGCACAAGGAGACATTTATGGTAATGTTCATTGCACTGTATTTAAAAGAGTGAAAATTTGGGAAGAGCCTAAATATCCTGGTGGGTACTAGAAACATCAGGAGGAACACTTTGTAAAGTATATGATTGTATAACCACCATGCTGTGTACACCTGAAATGAATACAAAATAATGCTAACTGTAAACTGTAATTGAAAAATTGTTTTAAAATTTTATAAATTAAAAAAATTATAATATTTGCCAGTGTATAAAACTAAGTTAACATTAAAAAATAAACTAATGGGAGAATAAATAAATTCTGGTATATTCATATTATAAAATAAGCAGCAGTCAAAATGAAGTAGAACTATAAAATCATGGGTAAGTCTCAGAAACATGTCTACAAGTAAGTTTTAGAAGGATATGTAGTTCCAGGCTGTGCAGAATAATAATTTGTTTAGGACTATAGAAATATGAAGTAAAAATATAAAACTATTCATACAAATGATTCAATTAAAATGGCAGTGTTAATTTATCTGTAAAATTGCATTAAACTGGTTGATAGATACATGGGTTTTATATAATTATTTATATTCCTTTGCATGCCTGAAATGTAAAAATAGGTTTTTTGGCCAGGTTATTGAGGGGCAATACAAATCAAGAGCTCAGAGAAGCCTACTCAGTGCCTTATACAATTGAAATCATCCTATAATGTCCTTAGAAGCAGATCCTTGTGGGGGGACCCAGGGTGGCTTTCAGAAGTGGACATTGGGATGAATGTAATCAGGTTGCCTGGAAGACATGAACTAGAAAGAGAAACTGGAAGCCCAAGTCCAATGTAGCTTATGGAGTGTGTGTTATTATCCTTGTAGACTGCTCCAACTTGAAGATGTCAGTCTGCTTTCTCATTAGGCACATTTGATCATCCTTATGTTTTATAGCTGATTAAAACACTCCAGTGATAAAAACAAAAAAACACCTTATGGACTGTATTCATGTTCTTAGCTCCTGTCCCTGGAAATGCCTAGTGCCTGAGTTTGAAAACTTACTTAATCTTAAAAAAAGAAAAAGTCTCTTCCAGATGATTGGACTGCCAACTGGTTTTGGAAATCTATTTGTTTTTTTAAAATGTATTTCTCTCCTGCCCTGCAAATGACAACCTGTCAGTTTTTTAGCCATTAATTCTGCTAAACAATGCCAATTTTCTCCTTGCCAAATTCCGAGCCTTGTTTTCTCAAACCTGCACCTTACACAGTAAGCCAGTAGAGGTGTGGCTATTACAGTTGACCATTGTTTTACACATTATCTTCAGAGAAAAAAGGCAGAAGCCGCATCACATTACTTGCAGCTCTTTTCACTGGCCTTTGCCCTCCTGGTCAGAATGTTGTTACAGACTGCACTTCATTAACTCTGTACAGATTTCTTTTTCCTTGTGTACTTTAATATCAGTTGAATGGATGGAGTCAGTTGGACTGGACTTTTGTCAGATGATGCAGTGTTACACTGAATGTTTATTTAAAAAATAATGGTTTAATCTTTACTTTGTCAATTAGTGTTAAAATTTATACATTATTCACAGTACATGTTGAATCATTCATACATCTTAATAATTTTTAAAATTTAGAAAGTTATATTTTGTGCATGCTTGGAATACTGCTAAAATGTATTATTTTGAATTTAATATTTGATTAACTTGTTTGCATTGTTTCCTGATAATGTAGCAACTTTGATGAGAGCTGATAAGTATTTATGAAATTAGAAAAGCAATATTACATACAGAGAAAAATTTGAGAGCTGTTACATTTAGGCTATTGTTAAAATTTGGACCTTGATAGTTTATTCAGGAATATTTTTAAGTACTTGGGGAAAGGTAACAACTTGATTTTCTAGTAATGATGATAGTAACAAAAATAATAAGGTTTATAATATTGCTGATTACTACCGATAGAAATTCCAGTTTTATCTCTTATCAGAAAGAGGATACCTACTAAACTGGAATGCACTTGACTGACCTAAATTGAAAATAGCCTTCATAATTAAGATTACCACTTTCTGCAGAGCCATTGTAATTTGAACTGATCATTTCTTTCGTGGTACCAGAATGAGTTTATGAGGGCTGTGCAGTAACCATGGCCTACCTTGACTAAAATAGCAACTCCTAGCAGTCCTTACAAATCCCTCTGACTGTCTGTGTCTGCAGTAAAAATCTCTTTTGGAATCGTACTCATAAAACCAGAAACTGTTTGTAGTTCCAGATTACATACTACAGTTAATGGCTTTAGAGCTAACATTCAACAAGAATATTTAGTTCTGGCTCTTTCCCCTAGTTAGATATTTGACCCCCAGTAAGTCACATGATTCTCTTCTGTAAAATCAAGGCTATGGACTAGATAACCTCTAATGTTTTGTTAGCTGAAATTCCCCAAGTCTGCATATGTCTCAGCTTATTTTGAGTGTTGACAAAATGAGTTATATCCTTTCAACTCAAGCCAGTACCACTTTTAAATGAATTGTAAATTTATAGTAAATATTTTTCTTTATTTTAATTATTTTTAAAATTTAATCTGTTGTATTTTTTAATAAATACAACAGATTTAGTTTCCCTGTACGCCCCTCCCCCAGCAACCATCATGCTGTTGTCCATGTCCATGAGTCCTTTTTCATTTTTGCTCAATCCCTCCAAACCCACTAGCTGTCATCCTGCTCTCCATCTGTAAGTCTGTCCCTATTTTACTTGTCAGTTCAGGTTGTTCATTAGAGTCCACATATGAGTGAAATCGTGTGGTATTTGTCTTTCTCTGACTGGCTTATTTCACTTAGCATAATGTTCTCCAGGTCCATCTATACTGTAGCAAAGGGTAAAATTGTCTGTTGTATAGCCTAGTAGATTCTACTGTGTCGATGTCCCGTAGTAGTTTTATCCACTCATCTGCTGATGGACACTTGGTCTGCTTCCATATCTTGGCTATTGTAAATAACACTGCAATGAACATAGGGGTGTTTGTGTTCTGTCAGTTTAGTGTTTTGGGTTCCTTTGGATATATTGCCAGAAGTGGGATTGCTGGGTCAAAGGGCAGATCCATTTTTAATTTTTTGAGGTATCTCCATACCACTTTCCACAGTGAGTGCATCAATCTGCATTCCCACCAACAATGCAAAAGAGTTCCCCTTTCTCCATATCCTTGTCAGCACTTGTTTGTTGATTTATTGATGATAGACATTCTGACAGGTGGGAGATGGTATCTCATTGTGGTTTTAATTTGCATTTCTCTGATGATTAGTAAATATTTTTCATTTTACCTGAGGAAAAACAATACTTTGTGAAGAGATAATATTCTTTTCTTTGCTAGTATAACAATAGTTTAATTGAGTTAAAAGTGTTTTGTAGTTTTCTTTGTTCTTCCTATAGTACTGTGAATATTTTTTAATTTTTAGGATTAAAAATGGAATTTCATTTGGAATTTCCAAATGATAACAAAACTTTGTTGGCTTACGTGCTGTTGTTCAAGAGTTCGTTGAATACTCATTGTGTATCAGTGCTGTGCTGTGCTCTGCTATGTAGTGGATATGTGAGAGTGTGCAATACAGTCTATGAAGAGCAATACATAGAGCAATAGCAGAGAATAATGGAGGGACCTTTTATTTGGGAGTCAGAAAAGGCCTCTCTGAGGAAGCTGTAATGTGAACAGAGAGGAGATGACTTCTTATATTTAAAAAATCCATAATATTTTCTTTTTGTAATTTTGTTTTTTAATTACAGTTTACATTCAATATCATTGTGTATTAGTTTCAGGTATACAGTAATAGTGGTTAGTGTAATATTCTTTACATATCATACCCTGTACTAGTAAATTATTGATGTGTTTCATGTATTTTAAGTATTTTCAAACCCGTATAAAGGATTAGGATATACTCTGTTATGGGAGGAAAATTGCATATATTAGTCAAATGAAGTGAATGTCTGCAACTGAATGTAGAAAAACTGATGATTCTTAGTAAAACTGAGAGGGAATATTATTATTAAAAATTTTTTTAATCCCCACCCAAGGACATTTTTTCATTGTTTTTGCAGAGAGAGGAAGGGGGAAACAGAGAGACGAGACAGACAGACAGACAGACAGACATCGATTGGTTGCCTTCTTATATATGCCCTAACTGGGGATGGAACCCACAACCTGGGTATGTGCCCTGACAGGAATCAAACCCACAACCTTTTGGTCTATGGGACAGTGCTCCAACCAACTGAGCTACCCTGGCCAGGGCAAGAGGGAATATTATTTTAATTATGTAGAATGTTGTAAAAGGTGATGATTTTTTTCTGGCTCCTTAAGGAACACAGCTCACAGATGGGTGGGTTAACAGGAAATAAATAACATGAATTTCACTAATAATGTCCATATATTTGCTTAAATCATTTGGAAACAGATTTTTTAAAAAGATTTTATTTATTTTATTTTTAGACTGAGGGGAAGGGAGGGAGAGAGAGAGAGAAATATCAATATGTGGTTGCCTCTCGTGCACCCCAAACTGGGGACCCAGCCTGCAACCCAGGTATGTGCCCTGACTAGGGATCAAACTGGCGACCTTTTGATTTGCAAGCTGGCACTTGATCGCCTGAGCCACACAAGCCAGGGCTGAAAACAGATTTTTATGAAGATTTTATTTATTTATTTATGTTTAGGGGGGGAAATGGAGGGAGGAAGAGAAGGAGAGAAACATCAGTCAGCTGCCTCTTACATGCTCCCAGCTGGGCACCTGGCCCACAACCCAGGCATGTGCCCTGGCTGGGAGTTGAACTGGTGACCTTTCGGTTCACAGGCCAGTGCTCAGTCCACCAAGCCACACCAGCCAGGGCCAGAAACAGATTTTTTAATAGAGATTGGATAAGCAATAAATTTTACAGGCTTTTTGCACAAGGGAAAGGGAAAACCCTGATGGAATGGAACCACGGTATGCAGTCAGCAGCTAACATAGGGGAGTGAAAGTGGATGGTGGAAGAAACATGAGAGAGTTTGTTACTGAGAGTACATTCTTTTTCTCAGAAACCAGAATCAGTCTAGTATTATAGGTAGATTATAAAGTTCCCTCCCATCTGTTCTTTTCTTTCTGTTTTAAAATGTGTGTAATAAAGCCAGATTGTCTTTGGGGAAATAGCTGTGTTAGAGGTAATAATTATTTACTTACATAGTGTAGGCAACAGGAGAGAAGACCACTTTTTTCCTAACTTTTGAGTATTCTGAACCTTCCAAAAACATGTTCATGTATTAGTATTACATATTACTAAATGTTATTAGTCAGGCGAGCCAGATAATATAGCTTAAACGTTTTATCTTATTTCTCTTTAAGCCAAGGGAAGAGATGGTGTTAAGTGGAAAATATAAATCTGGGGAACAAATTCTTCGTCTGACCAATGAAAGATTTGCTGTTCCAGAAATACTTTTTAATCCTTCTGATATAGGCATTCAAGAAATGGGAATTCCAGAAGCTATTGTCTATTCAATTCAGAACTTACCTGAAGGTACATAGTTAAAATATTGAGTAGTAATGATATTTTTAAAAAACCATAAGCTCAGTGAGACCTAGAGAAGTGTTCTCTTTCTTCTAAATTCACCAAGTGGCAAGTCTGTTCTATTTGTAGAGATTTCCAGCTCCAATAATGTACTTGAGTAATTCTTTATTGCTCCTAGGTTATAAATCTGGTATAGGAGAAGTCATTACTGTCCACTTAAACTTGAAGTTCATCTCTCCATTAATATTAAATTGTCATATCCATTTTAGAAAAAGTTTTAACTTCAACCAAATTGTCACAGAATAGGACTTTATAACTTAGCAATTTAATGGTTTTCTGCTGTTGGTGGGACTGGTTTATTCTTTCTGCTATATTTGGATTGATATACAGGAAGTTAATTTTGATGAGATTGAAGTATGGTACTTTGTAGTGATGTCTAGGTTCTCCTGAAGCATGATTTAACTAATGTTCTAGAGTTTTAGACTATTTTTATATCTTGGAAATGTCTTCATAATTCATAAGAAACACTAGGCAATGGAGAAAATCTAGCATAGGCAATATCCTTTCCTCCTATTTATTTATTTATTTATTTATTCACACACACACGTATATAGAGAGAGAACAATGAAGAAAGTCACATAATTGCCAACACCTTAATATAATTATTTCACAATTATATTCGTATTAATTTCACTTTTATATAAAGTTATAGTCATGAGATATACAGCATTTTATATTACACTTCTTTAATGTAATGCCAGGTGATTCAATGTCAAGTATATGGGAACTCATTCCTTGTTTTGTGAGGTGAGATGGCCAGTACTTATTGTAATAATTCCTGATAAATTTCCCATGGGTGCTCAGTAGGCTTTTAATACTGGCTAACCACATGGCAGTTAAAGTTTGCCATCATGTAACTTTAATGAGTTAAATATTCTTTAAATATTATTATAGATTATGAGTATTTTTCACTATCAAATTAAGTATTGCATAGTACTTAACTATCTGTCTCAGTGAGATAACTTGGAAATTTGGATTCTCATTTAAAATGTCATGAAGGAACTCCTTTTCATCCTTATACTAACTCACAATCTCCTACACAAACACTCTGTGCATTTTGGGGAAGAATAGTTGTAATTATCAAATGCTCACTACTAAAATGTTACTGATTTATGTATAGTTGTGTAATATAGTAAGTAGCCCATAGTTCAATAGCCTTTCTTATAAATATCTGTGAGGTCATAGATATTTTAGTTAATGTGCTTATTTGTATAAACTGTAACTTCATTACAAAATCTTAGAAATTATCATTTATGTGGTAATAAAAAAATTATGTTTCCCAACCAGTAACTATAATCATTAATTACTTTAACCTAAGCCCTCATCCTTGCCATTCCAGAAAGATAAGTAAAAGATTTTCTAATGCTGTTTTTCTTCCCTTTCTCCTTTTTTTCTCTTAAAGAAATGCAGCCACATTTTTTTAAGAACATTGTTTTGACAGGAGGAAATTCCCTTTTCCCAGGATTTCGGGATCGGGTTTACTCAGAAGTTCGATGTCTCACTCCAACAGATTACGATGTTTCTGTGGTGCTGCCTGAAAAGTAAGTACTGGCTCGCGTGTGATAGAAACACAACATGGAAGTCGTTTTGTAGATGAAGTGGTCTGTCTACAGGCAGAAGAGTTTAAAACCTGGTTCTACCATATTGGCAGGTTTATGTCACCTCTGGGACCCTCATTTTCCTTTTCCCAAACGTTGACACGTGATAAACCTTCCATACCAATGGGTTCAATAGGATGATGTATGCAAAGTGCCCACCATATGTAATGGTTGGTACCTAATGGGCACTTGGTTAACAGGAGATCACTTCCCTACAGTAAGTCAGTCCTCCTACGAGGTTTTTACAAGCAAAACAATTAGGTTATTATCCATTTGAGTTATCTGAAGTGTGTCATTTCTTGAGAGTGTCCACTAGAGAAATTTAAGAATTGACTCATTAAGAGAAGTTATGTCAATTCATAAGTTATTTTGAAATGTTTTAATATAATTTAAAATATTTTTAAATTAACTTTTACATTTAGCTAGTTTTTCTTAAATTCAAAACTGTTTGATACGAGCTAGTTACACGGCTGGGTGCAGCAGCAGCAGCAAAACCCGTTGCTCTGAGCCCAGCCGCGTTCCTGAACAGGCTGCACTCTAGATCAGGGTGTTGCCTCCGCAGCCACCACCCAGGAGGGCTCCAGGCACTGCAGGGGAGGGTGGGTGCAACACCCCAAAAAGTGTGTTTTGACCAAAAACACCCCAAACTTTTATATCCCTCTGTCCTGTTTTATGAAAAAAAGCAGACGTAATTTCCATTTTCGTGGTAAAAAAAAAGGTAAAATTTTAGAGCTGTAAGAAAGGCTTACGTGTCATCCTGTTCAATGTTCTTACTTTGTAACTAAAGAAACAAGGGCTCATGAGTCAGCAAAGGCTTTACAGTGAGTGAATAGTGGTGAGCAGACCAAAACCCAGTTCTCTTTAATTGAGGCAGGAGCTCTAAATAACCACTTTCTCCCAAGTCTTAAGTTGGCAGAGTTGCAAATAAGACCCACAACCCTGGCTTAATTTTAGAGTTTTGTTTTAAAGCTACACTAAAATTTTTAAAAATCTGTAGCAGTTAACAGAAGGCCCTCATCTGATCACTCAGTTTTGTAGCTATCAGATAAAAGAATAAATAACCATTAGATATTGAAATGCTTTTTATCAGCATTAATGTTCATATACTCTGTGTAGAAGAGTATGAAGCATCTTGGATTTTTGTCCTGCATTTTAAATGTAAATTGTACACATATTATAGGCCAAGGGATACACAATAGTAGTTTTATTCTTTATTCATCAAATCTTTATTGCACATTTACTGCGCACACACACACACACACACACACGCACGCACACATACATACGTGTGTGTATAGTCTGTCCAGAAAAAGTCCAGCCATTATTAATATAACCAGGATGGTTTGTGTGACATTGATGTAACCTGGCAGCCAAGGAGAGTGGACTGGAATGCGCATGCATGAACAATGATGACTTCACTGTACTAGTCAGTGGGGCAGTAGACGCCATTGAGTGAGCATGCGTAACTGTGTAGCAATCACATTCAAAACAAATGAGCAAGTAGAGCAACAAACCTGCATCAGATTTTGCATTAGACTTGAACTCTTTTCCATGGAAACTGTTAGGATGATTCAGAAGGCTGCAGCTATGGGCATCTGGTGATTGGCAGCTTCATCTTGAAAACATGCCTGCTCATGCATCACGGGTAGTGCAGAGCTTTTTGGTGAAACATCAAATCACCCAGGTGACTCAGCCCCTCTACAGCCCAGATTTGGTGCCCTGTGATTTCTGGCTTTTCCCAAAACTAAAATCACTTTTGAAAGGGAAGAGATTTCAGACTGTCGATGAGATTCAGGAAAATACAATGTGGCAACTGATGCCAATTGGGAGAACCATGTGAGGTCCCAAGGTACCTACTTTGAAGGGGACTGAAACATTGAACTGTGACAATGTACAATGTTCCTTGTATCTTGCATCTTCTTCAATAAATGTCTCTTTTTCATATTACATTCTGGACAGGCTGTGTGTGTGTTCCAAATGCCTCATTTATCAGGGGCAACGAAGTATAGGAGCAAAGGCACAGACTGTGTGAAGACAGTTCCAAGTTAAATCTTAGTTCCAGACTTAATCTCTCCAAACCTCATTTTTAAAATCTGTAATATGGGAATTATAATAGGTATTTCATGGGTTCCTGTGTGAATTAAGGAGAGGACATATCTTTGCCACATACAGAAAAGTTAGACTCAGTTATGACAGTGCTTTTTGTTTTATACATTTTTGATCTTTTGCTTATAGTCTTATTTTTTATTAGAATTCAGGGCACAGGGAAAAAGTCAAAAGAACACTTACTTGTAGTATTGACCAAGGTTCTTCCTTAGTTTGCTTTAGTCCTATGAAGTTTATGCTTATTTCTACACTTCAAATGATTTTCTGTTGGGTAGCGATTGCTACATTTTAGTTATTAATTAACAGTTTTGGGCTTTTTGGTTCTATAAGATCATCTGGATTCATTTATCTTTATTTTTAGCCCTATTACTTACTCCTGGGAAGGTGGAAAATTGATATCGGAGAATGATGATTTTGAAGATATGGTGGTAACAAGAGAAGATTATGAAGAAAATGGACATAGCGTCTGTGAAGAGAAATTTGATATTTAAATAACATTTCTGAATGAATGTTTTGACTGGGTGCAACAAAGGTTTAATTTAAATGTTCTTTTTAAAGGAGGTTAAGGGCCTATGCTCCCTTTTATCTTAAGATAAAGACTTGAACTTATGTAAATACTTTGATCCATGGCTAATTTTCAAAGGTTTCTAAGGCAGGTTATTAAGTGAACTGTAACTTGGCCCATATTTTCATTTAGGAGCTAGGCTACTGTAACAATGCTTATGTTGTTTCTGAGAGTAGGTTATCTTACATTAGAAGATGAAAGAGTGAATGCATTTTAAGTTTCATTCTTCATAGCTGAAAGCAGAAACTTAACTGTCTCACTGGTCAGTTTTCCTTTGGAGGTAAGTTTGTGTGACTTTGACTAGGAGTTGGCCAGTGCTTTCCATCTGATATGATTTCTCTCTCTTTTAGAACCAAGTATTTTACTTTAAAGTTGTCATTTTTATTTGCA
>PVKM010017713.1:0-25698 GCA_004027735.1 Carollia perspicillata
AATATAGCTGATTCATCAAAAGCATCCCTCAAAGCCCACAACAATGTGTAACTGAGATTTCTTTGGAATTTACCATGTCGTTTTGCATTCATTTTTCTCTGCTGATTCTCCTAACACACTGAGAAGGTAGGCAGACAAGCAATTATCCCCATTTCTGCAGATAAACCTCACCAGAGAGGTGTTAGTGATTTGCCAAAGGCTCATAGCCAGCCACCAGCTGATTTGGGATTTGAATCCAAATTTTCTGAATAAATTGAGTGCTTTCTACTACATTCACCTCATAAAAGCAAAAATTCTATCAGTACTTAATAAATGTTTTATCATTCTCTCCACTTTCAAATCCTATTTTTATAACAAAGCTTGACACAACTTTACATTTCCAGTTTTGTGGGAAATCCCTCACTTACTTTGCAATACTAAATGGTCCAAGCTCACGCATGGTTGCCCTGGTGAAAGTTCACATTTAAACAATATCGCGTACGCCCTGGCAGGTGTAGCTCAGTGGGCTGAGCATCGACCTGTGAACCAAAAGGTCGTAATTAGATTCCCAGTCAGGGCATGTGCCTGGGTTGCTGGCCAGGTGGCAGGATGGGGGCATGCTAGAGGCAACCGATCAATGTTTCTCTCCCTCTATTTCCCCCTCTGTTCTCCTCTCTCTAAAAAACAAATAAGCCTTAAAAAAAAAAAAGAATATCACCTAAAAATAATACACCAGAATACACCATTTTCCCTGTCACTGGTAACAGTGGTCACAGGAAAAATCCCAAAACAATTCACCAAGAAAACCAAATGAGAGAGCAAAAGAAAGAAAGAGAGAGAGAGAGAGAGACAGAAAGATAGAGACTAAAATTTTATCATTCGGTTCCATATGTTTGTGAGCAAAATTATAATATCAACTAGATTATAATTAACTTTAAACCAGTAACTGCAGTTTTGACCCATGGGAAACACAACTGGATATCGGTGTCTAAAGAGCCATCAAAGCCTCCTGACCACCAAGGACAGCGCCCTTGGCCAGCACCGTTTTGGAAAAACGTCTCAGGCTGCCGTGGGCTCTCCGCACTGCAGTTCGTACGTGCCCTGGGGCGCGCACCAGCGGTTTGGTTAGCGCAGGTCTGTGAACAGGCCCCGGGGCTCCTCTAAACCTCTGTAGAGTGTTGTTTGGAGCAGCTGCCCAGCCAAGGTCTCCTCGCCCACACTCCTGAAGAGCTGGGATGTAGGTGGCATTAAAGTCTCGGAAAGCAACATGCCTCATCGTGTTCTGCCTCGCGCTGCGTGACTATCAGAGTGGGGCCCGCACCTGCAGTCACATCGCTTTCCCTTTGGTGACACATACGAATAGTGAATATAATGATTGGTTCTATTATCCACTAGATATGAACCAAAGGAGCCCGAGGTCTCCCAGAACCTAGTCAGGAAGGCCAAGTGCGGCACGTTCAGTGATTTCTCATCTTCACTTTTTGTGGTCGTTTTTAGTCAAAAGTTGACCACATGAGTGGTGGATGCCTGCTATTCCACTTCTGTCTTTCACGTGTGTGTGTCTGACATCTTCTCACCACCCGCATTCTATTCACTTAAGGCAACCCTTGCTGGAGAACACCTGAAAGCCATTCTCATCCATCCTGCATCTTCTCCAGAGCATCTGTGAATAATTGGTATCGATGTGCTCATCACCTGAAGAGAGACAGGCCCCTTCTCCCTATGCGCAGTCTGACACAGAAACATCGTCCACGGATAAATATTAGCTCGGATTCATCAGGTTTTGCATTACATCTGAGAAACTTCTTAATTATGGTTTGATTAATTAATTTGGCAATCCCAAATAGGAATTTAACTTATTTCATATTTAAGCTATGTTCCCATATATGCTATTCCATCCTGAAAAGTTAACTTCCCAAAGAGTCCTTTTTTCCCCATTTCTCTTAGGCTAGTGAAATATAAAAGCTAATTTCTCGATATTCAGGGCTACTAAAGATAATTATTTAGAGCACTTAGATATGTTTTTTAAGAAACCACATATGGGTGTACAGAAGTTACAATTTTATTAAATAGATACGGCATTTTATAAACTCTTTATTATATAAAATTAGAAATAAAAGTTCAAAAAAAATTGGTGTATTGGTGCTATTATAACATTTCGGAAACTAATATTCCTCTCTGTAGGCAGTAACGTGGAAGTTAGTAAAAGCATTTCATGTCGCCTTAGCTGGTCATCATGAATCTCTTTTGTTTAATTTTGAGAGGAAGCTCTCCAATGGCACTCAATAATAATTCTTTATCTTCCTGCGGGAAAAGACTAAGTAAGTAAGTGGAGGGTTTGCAAAAGAGCTATAATTTAAGACTTAACAACTTGCTAGTATAGATATTCTTCCCTTTTACTCACAATTCATTGCCAGCTTTGTGTCCAGGGTTTTATTTTGTTAGTTAAGGAAAGGAATAGGAAATGCATCTCTTTGTGTTCTTTGTCATAGCAAATGTTTTGATCATTTCTACGGTAAAAACAAAACAAAAGTAACTTTGTTAAAACCCTAGGGCAACAACAATAAAGTCATCAGCACTTTGTGGGAAAACCAGGCCATGCAATCAGCTTTGAAGAATACTAATAAATTCTAAAAATTATTCAAATGTATTAATCTGTTTTTCTCATGATAAAAATTAAAGGGATGGAAATATTTTTTAAAAAACTTAAAATACAGAGGCTATATCAGGATAGATCTAGTCTAAGAGCAAGTCCAGAAAACAAGATGTACAGGTAGTCATTTTAGAAAGTATTAAGAATTTTCGGAGACTTTCGGCCAAGATGGTGGCATAGGTAGACACACCGTGCCTCCTTGCACAATCAAAATAAGAACAACAACAATTTGGAAACAAAATAACCACCAGAACTGACAGAAAATCGAACTATGTGGAAGTGGGACAACCAAGGAGATAAAATAGACACATTCATCCAGACCCATAAGTGGGGCTGGGTCCCGCGGCCGAGCAGAAAGGAGTTGCAGCACAAAAAGCGCTGGGAGCAAGAAGCACCTCCAGTGCTCAGGTGGTGGCTGGAGCGTGGTGGCAACGGGCAGACCCAGCCAGGCGGCGATTGTGAAGCAGCCCAGCGCGCAAGGCAGCTGACCTGGTGGTCCCACATTCCCACACAGATAACTGGGGAGCGAGACAGACCGAGCAACCCAGGGCCCCAGCGCCTGAAAACACCTGTGGGGGTTGAGGCGCAGGGAGTGACTCCCAGCCTCACAGGAGAGTGCTTTGGAGAGACCCACAGGGTCCTAGAATGTACACAAACCCACCCACTGGGAATCAGCCCCAGAAGGGCCCAGTTTGCTTGAGGGAAGTGGCAGAAGGCACTGAGATCCGACAGAGAGCAGAACAAGTGCCATTGTTCCCTCTTGGACCCCACCCCCACATACAGCATCACAACCCAGCATTTGCATTGCCCCACCCAGGTGAACACCTAAGGCTCCGCCCCTCACTCCATAACAGGAGCAATGAGACAAAAAAAAAAAAAATGGCCCAAATGAAAGAATAGATCAAAGCTCCAGAGCCAATATATCTAAGCCACCAAGAGATAGCCAACCTATCAGATGCACAGTTCAAGGCACTGGTGATCAGGAAGCTCACAGAACTGGTTAATTTTGGTCACAAATTAGGTGAACAAATGAAGGTGATGCTAAGTGAAATGAAGGAAAATGCACAGGGAACCAATAGTGATGGGAAGAAACCTGGGACTCAAATCAATGGAGTGGACCAGAAGGAAGAAAGAAACAACCAAACAGAAAAGAATGAAGAAACAAGAATTCAAGAAAAATGAGGAGAGGCTTAGGAACCTCCAGGATATCTTTAAACTTTCTAACATCTGAATTATAGGGGTACCAGAAGGGAAAGAGGAAGAGAAACAAGTGGAAAAGTTATTTGAACAAATAATAAAGGAGAACTTCCCCAATCTGGCAAAGGAAATAGACTTCCAGGAGGTCCAGGAAGCTCAGAGAATCCCAAAGAAGTCAGACCCAAGGAGGAACACACCAAGGCACATCATAATTACATTAGCCAAGATTAAAATGAAGGAGAGAATCCTAGAAGCAGCAAGAGATAAAGAGACAGTAACCTACAAAGGAGTTTTCATCAGACTGTCGGCTGATTTCTCAAAAGAGACCTTACAGGCAAGAAGGGGCTGGAAAGAGGTATTCCAAGTCATGAAAGGCAAGGACCTACATCTAAGACTGCTCTATCCAGCAAAGCTTTCATTTAGAATGGAAGGGCAGATAAAGTGCCTCTCATATAAGGTCAAGTTCAAGGAGTTCATCGTCACCAAGCCCTTATTATATGAAATGTTAAAAGAACTTATCCAAGAAAAGGAAGATAAAAAACACATATAGTAAAATGACAGCAAACTCACAGTTATTAACAACCACACCTAAAACAAAAACAGAAAGAAGCTAAGCAAACAACTAGGACAGGAACAGAACCACAGAAATGGAGATCACATGGAGGGTTAGCAACAGGGGAG
This sequence comes from Carollia perspicillata, assembly GCA_004027735.1. Taxonomy (NCBI): domain Eukaryota; kingdom Metazoa; phylum Chordata; class Mammalia; order Chiroptera; family Phyllostomidae; genus Carollia; species Carollia perspicillata. The sequence goes on from PVKM010017713.1 coordinate 4,511, forward strand.
TGGGAGGAGGAGAGGGGGGGAAGGTACAGAGAATAAGTAGCATAGATGGTAGAAAATAGACAGGGGGAGGGCAAGAATAGTATGGAAAACATAGAAGCTAAAGAACTTATGACACATGGACATGAACTAAAGGGGGTGAATGTGGGTGGGATGGGGTGTGCAGGGTGGAGGGGAGTGAAGGGGGAAATGGGACAACTGTAATAACATAATCAATAAAATATTTAAAAAACAAACAAAAAAGTGTTAAAAATTTTCCAAAGTCAAAGAACAATACCCTCAGATTGAATGGTTCTGCTGAGTACCACGCATGATAACAGCTGAAGGGGCAGCAATGGTCTCGGGGAGAGAAAGAGCCCCCTGCCCTCCACAATTCTTCCCAACAAACAAATGCCTGGTTTCGAATGGAAAAGTCCTGATAGCGCAAGGTCACAGAAGCACCTTGAGGAGTACAGCAGTCTCCTGCCAGACCCAAGTTCAGACAGAAGCTACCCGACTCAGCACCTGCACACATCACCCCTCTAGAGGTTAAACACTGAACAACACCTAAGTTCAAGATCAACAGCCTTAATTGTCATCCTCACACTCTCTGCTGCAGGACTAACGGAGGAAGGACGTTCCTGAACTCCAGGCCGTGGAACCGGAACGGGTTCATTCCCCGAGGACCTGTCGGCGTTGTGCTCGAAAACGTTTAGATCAGCCAATGCCTTGCCCAGAAAAACAAAACGACAACAACGAAAGGCTTCCAGAAGAAATATAATAGATATTATATTCCTATTCTATGCTATTATAATAGATATAAGGCAAAACAATCAAAAACCAAAACAACAACAGAGGAGTTACGTTAGGTTTTGATTTCTCTTTGCCAACACCAAATGGTAACAGGCATTTCCTTTCTATTTTTCTTTCTTTTTTTTTTTTGACACATCAGAGTTTCTCTGAATAAATTATTGTTTGGATCTGGTAAGGCATTTGAGAAGGTCATTGCCGTTCGGGTCGGTCGGTCTGAAAGTTTAAATCAGCCGCACTTGAGGCTATTTATGAACGCTCTTCTGTGACGGAGCAGTTTGCTGTCATTCTTGCCACCCTGTTGGTTTCGCGATGCATATTGTTTTTTGCCCCATTTCTTGGACTTACCACACCAGGATTTAGGCATGGCCTAAACTTTTAAGCGGTTTTGAAAAACAAATAAAGTGCTCGGGAGCGGAGTTTTGCTTTCTGGTAGTGCAATCCTCCTAGGCAGCCAGGCTGCCCTTCCTCCTGCTCCGCATCCAGGGCATGCGAGACCTCCCGCCAGCCCCTGGTTCGCAGGGCTTCGTTGGGGGTTCATTCCTGCCTGTAGCATTTCCCCCCTCCATCCTGCTTTCTGGTCCCCGTCTGCAGAATTACAATGTAATTAAAACTGTCCTGGGAACAATACATTGCACACTGCATACTCTGAAGCCAAGTATCCGCATCTCCTCCCTCGAATTAATTTGCAAGGGCTGTCAAAACAAAGTACCATAAATGGAGGTTTAAACAACAGAAATGTATTGTCTTATGGCTCTTGGCACTAGAAGTCTCAGACGAGGGTGTTGGTAGGGTTGGTTCCTCTTGCTCACGGTGAAGGACAGTCTGCACCCTGCCTCTCTTCTAGTTTCTGCTGGGCCCCGGGTAGCCTTTGGAGTTCCTTGGCTTCTGGAAGCATCCCCCAGATTTCTGCCTTCATTTGTACGTGGTGTTCTTGTGTGTGTGTGTGTCTTTCTCCAAATTTCTCCTTTGATGAAGATACCAGTCATATTGGATTAGGGGCCCACCCTTTTCCAGTATGACCTCATGTTAAATGAACCAATTATTTTGGCCACAAACGCATTTCCAAGTAACTCCTCATTCTAAGTATTGTGGGTTCAGACTTCAAGTTATGAATCGGGGCGGGTGACACCGTTCAGCCCATCGCAACCTCTTACATTAACCTCTTTGAGCCCAAGTTTTTGCATTTGTTAAAATCGGAATAACACCATTCTCTGTCTTATAGTGTTTTTATGAAGATTGAGAGAATTCATATCTATTTTTTAATGAATGATTTTTATCTGTTTATTTTTAGAGAGAGGGGATAGAAGGCAGAAACATCAATCAGTTGCTTCTCATATGTGCCCCGATTGGGAACAGAACCCGCAACCCAGGCATGTGCCCTGACCAGGAATCGAAACTGAGTCCCCGAAGAATGAGAATTAATACCTAGACAGCACTTAGAACAAAGTCTGGCACAGAATAAGCGCTGTTGATAATGAGTAAATACGTTTCTGATATTCATAAAGATGTTCAGGGAACACGGTTTTTAAACTCAAATCCCCAGAGCTTATACAAGTTATATTTATTTTCAGCAGGCAGCATTTTTTTTGTTTTTTAGTTTTTACATGCCAGTGGAATGGCATTGGGGAAAGAATTCTGACATCTACTACCAAGGGCTGCTTATAATTCCTGAAATATGGTCCCCTGGCATTAAAAAGTCACCCTGACGCATCACCAGAAAGGCTGCGGAGAGTGCGTCCCCGTCACTGACCACACCGTTCAGGAGGTCCCTGCGACTTCATTCTTTATCGTTTCCATCAGCACATTGTTACTGTAGCTCGCTCTACGTACAACATTTTTAGATTTTTAACACATAATTTTAAATGTTCATTTTCGTATGTTAATGTGCATTTAAGAAAAAAGAAATGCCACCAGATAATTCTCTTGAGCTGTTTTCCCTTTCAAATCAGGCGTAAACGTATTCATTACTGTTAAGATGGAAATGAGCACCATTCCGCATTCTGATACAGCTGTATAAATGTTTGCACTTCTATAATCTTGATAATAGTAAAGCTTTGAGGTTATTTTTGTACGTGTATTTTCCAAAAACCCATTAGCACCTTTTCCACCTGCTTGCCTTTTGTGTTTTTATGCTGCGGTATTGACAGGATGATGGAGTCCTGGCTGTAACTTGGGCTGCACATTATTTTTAAGTGTGCCGCAAGCTCACACGAATAGAGACTGTTAGGAGCATCGTCGGGCAATTAAAAAGTGCGCATGAACCCAAGATGTCAAAGTGACGGAAAGAATGTCAACAAAGCAATAAACCGTTCAGGTCTTCGAAAGAATTTACTCTTTGCTATTTTGACAATTTAGACCTTAACACTTTTTAACACTTATTGAGGTAGAATTGCCATACGATAAGCACATCTAAAGAATATAATGTCATAAAATTTGACTTCGGTAAATATTCATCCGTCACCATGTTCAAAATAACACCTCCGTTATCTGCAAGAGTCTCCTCGTCAGCTTTTGTAACCTTTCCCTCCTGGCCCTGTGCACACCTCGCGCCCTGTCCCCAGAACATTGTTTGCCGTTCTGGTTGCTTCCACTACTGGTTAGCTCGCATTCTCTAGACTAATGCACGAACACAATCACACAGGATGGACATACTTATCTTTGACCTCTGTCAGCTTCATTCTGTGAGATATATCCTATTTATCCATGTTGATGCCTGTAGCAATGGTTTTTTGTTTTGTTTTGTTTTTTTTTTGCTGATAGCTATAACGTTGTTTGGCTATTTTACGGTTTGTCCATTTACCAGTTAATGGCCACTTGGGTTTGCCCCAGATTTTACTACCACAAGGGAGGTGCCATGAATGTTAACGCCCAAGGTATGACGGGATGTCCTAGGGTGCCTTGAATTTGCGTTTTACTGAGGCTTTCCCTTTGACCTCACTGGTTGCTCCGAAGTTTCTTTGCTGGTTTCTCACTCTCACCTGGATGGAAAAAGCGATAATAGTGCAAAGTATTCTAGAAAGGGAGGAAATTGTCTCTCGTTTAATTTCGCTTTGCGATTTTTCCAAATCGTCCCTTTCTGTCATGTATTTCCTATTTTCCTATCAGGCTCAGGTTTCGAAAAGCAGAATCCAGAAGATACTTCCATTCTGCTTTGTTTGAGTTTTAATTTTTCTATGTTATGGTGCTTTATTTGCTTATTTCTCTAGCATCCACACTTCGGACAGTGGGTGCAAATTCCTGTAACTAGAAATGGTCAAGTTGACCTCGGTCAAAATGGCCACATTTGACTTGAGACAGAACATGAGATTGGAAGTGGTACCTCTGGAAAGAAATTATTATCTACTCTACAATCTTTAAGATGTGTCATAGAATTTGGTAGCATGCTATGAAATATTATATATAATACATCCTTTTGATATAAGATTGGATGAGTCTGCTGACATTTCAGACTATGCTGGCCATGTCTGTCATCCGTTACTTGTGTTCTGGCTCTGTTTAAATTAATTATTGTGTGAGCTCCTTTCTATATTGAACATGGCTGATATCTTCAAATGTTATGTTTTGGCATCAACAAAAATGAACACCAAACACCCCCAAAACAGTAATTAGTGAAACCTGGTGCTCTTTGCACAAGTTGGGACACTCTAATGTTTGCTAAATGCCTTGCTTTTGATAAGTTTGATAATGTTTGATAAATGCCTTTATACTCTGGTGAGGATTATCTACACCCTATGGTGGTGACGCTTTGCTTTGACATTTGCTTTTGGCAAATGGCAATGTCAGAGATTGCTACCAGTCCTTAAAGAAATCTCATTTACCTCCACGAAAGTCCTCCTTTTCACTATAATCAAGTCCTGTTCAAAAGGTTTGATTGAAAAGTGGGAGCAGAACGTCAAGATCTTTCTTATGTGGACACATTCCCTGCATGTCCAGAGGTCATCTTAGCAAAGGTGCTCGGGCCTGGGGAGGAATCGACTTTGCTCAGAACAGCACTGAAGAGCACCCTATCTCTGAACGCACTTCAATATTCTTGTAAATACACACTAATTTGATGGAAAACTGGGATAAACCTTTTGATCACTTTAGAAGCTTTTAGAAAATGATGAGGTCCCTTGGCCAACGTGCTGTTTTGGAAAAGGATAGTATAAGGAACAAAATATCTGAAGACCTCATTGTGAAAGAATCTAGTTAAAAGCCAAGAAGTTGTTAGTTAAACGTGGCCAAGTGCTATCCAGTTATCTGTACAAATACATCTGTAGGCACTGAGGAAACTACCCAACATTTTTGAATGAATACACTCTGCCATGTGTATTTTTTTTCTTAGAACATCCAAAGTGGAGATTGTGCCAAATATAGACCAGGGAAGGGATATAACGTAAATTCAATTTATAGGGTCTTGGATAATTCTAGTGTTTCTTGAACACAAACATGTTATACACAAACATCTTATATAAGGTGATCTATGGGAGCTCAGATTAGACATTTTTTATATGTATAAAAAGAGTTACAGAAAGTACTGAATGGGGATAAGACAACAGTGCTGGCCTATTGAATAGTAATGGCTCAGCAAAAAATGGAGAAGATGTGCGCACTGAAAATTGTTTCCGTTGACTCAGGGATACATATTGTAAGGAAGTCTCTCACCCGGTAGTTTAACAAAACTGGTTCTTCAAAGTGGGTTTTTCAATCTGAAAATACATACATGCTTGGCGGTTACTGCTAGCAGAGAGGTGACATAGAAATAATGTTTAGGTCACTGGCAGCAGGTAGAGGGCCACACGGAGGACCCATCCGTGTATTAGCCAGGGTATTTCAGAGAACAAACCGACAGGGTCTTAATTAACTACTTATGTTGATTGTCTCACCCAATTACGAAGGCTGAGATATCCCATCATTTACGATCTGCAAGTTGAAAAGGCAGACAGGGGCGGTGTGATTCCGTTCGCATCTGAGAGCCTCTGTTTAGACTAAATCCAAAAGGACTCCCAAAACTCACCCCAAAAAGATTTGGTACGTAACTGAAAACACTTAGATTGGCTGCCTTTCCCCCGACCTGAATGATGTCGCCTCTCGTCCTCTGGTTTAAGTAAGAACTTGGCTTACATTCAATTATACAAATAATAATAATAATAAAGTGTGCTGACTTTTTTGGATCTGTTTTTCTAAAGGTTTCTTTGTTATCTTACATTGAGTAAATTTACCATTCATCAGTATACTTCCACATAAGAGTAAGTATGCTATTTTTCTCTTATTTGACTGAAGTTTAGCTACTAACTATCTTCCAAGTCCAATATTAAAAGGCCAAATTTGAAATTTACCAAGGACTTAAGGATTTAATGGCTTGAGGTCATTCTCATATTTTAAATGTTATCATCAAAACACATTCATCAGTTGTTTCTTGGGATAGGAATATAAATTGCTTTTTTTGGTATTCATTTATGTTTTTCATACATAAAGTTTGTTGTTAATCATCTTCTCTCCAGTCCTGCTGCCTGAGAGGTAGAAAACAGCATAAAGCTTCTCCATTCTCCGTGGTCACCTAAAATCAGCTAATGACCTCAGGTAACGCACGGTAGGTCCTCTCGCCAGACCCCAGGGGCCACTCATATTTTTCCTTGAGCATAATGGCACAGGCCGATTTACTTTTCTTGCTCAGAGTATGATAACATTCACTTCTCTGACTCACTAGGAAATTTACCTCTTTTATAACTTCATTTTCGTTGTTTCATGAGTACAAACGTGAACTCCTAAGCACAATAACCAGCCTGGAAAAGGCGGTTTCCGACCCTCTGTGAGGCCCCTCTGAAACGAAGCCAGGGCAGGGCAGACAACCGCCATTGAGCCCAGACCAAACGGGACAGCCAGCCTTGTCCTTCTGTTCCCCTGTCCCTCCCCTGTGCTTCTCCTTCCGTCCCCTCCCTCGTCCTTCCTGCACCTGCACACCTGCCTGTGGAGCCCCTGCTGCAGCAGCCTGCGACTCAGGAATGCCCCAGTCCCTGTGACCGCCCCCTTCTCTCCATTGATGTTACCTACCACGTCTCCAGGGTCTGCTCAGAGACTGATCGTTGGTCCTACGATACCAATGGAGGATTGAAAAATCAGAAGTTTCACGTCACCAGTCAGTCCCCAACCCCAAATTTAAGTTGCTCTCGAGTGCCTTCAGTCCCACTGCACATGGAATTGGTCAGCGGTGCCTTTTGGTTCCACCTTTTAACCGTTTCCCGAATCTGCTTCCTTGTCCATCACCCCCAGCACGTTCTCCTGATCCAAGCTACCCCCATTCCTCCCGGACTACACAACAGCAACGCCTCCTGACAATTCTCTCCGTTTCCATTCTCGTCCACCAACTGACACTCTTCTGCACCGCAGTCAGACTGATCACGTATCCACGCACATCAGACCACACACTCCGCCGCTCAGCTCCTGCTGTGTGGGCTCATCCACTCAGAGCCAAAGCCAAACTGGACCCCACGTAAATGGCTCCACATCATTCCCTCATTTGATTCGGAGTTCTCTCCGCAGTATTATCTACGGACAGAGGATTTTCCTTGCCCGGCTTTATTTCCTAGAAAAAACTTATCGACATTTGCTTATTATTGCTTCTTCAATGAGGACAGAAACTCAGTGAAGGATTTTGCCTAGCAGATCTTCCCTTGTTTTCTTAGAATCAGTGATTTAGCAGAGTAGATGCTCATGACATATCTGTCAATGGGCTTGTCCTCGCCAATGCATCACTGAGTCTCCAGGACCACATAGCAGAACTCCCTTGCATGATGACAAATAATTGCATTACATATCGAGCTACTTGGCTCTTTAATTTCAGGAGTAGGGCTAACATGCCAATATTCATTTGAAGAAAACACCCTTTGTATCTCATGATTTCAATAAAAAAATAATGATCGGTAAGAGAATGATTCATTTTACGGTAGCTGACAGGATGGATGAGGACCAGGCTCTAGAGAGGACAGTGCTGGGTGTGACAGTCATACGCTGGTTTCATTTCCTGATCAATGTAAAATCTTAGCATGGAAACAGGACATGTCATGCAGCACACACCCAGCGACATTCGATCAGCAGGTGAGGAAAACTCAACCTCTTACCAGAGGGATAGAGAGAGACAAATTTCAGTGTTCCTCGGTAACTGGTGGATGAGATTTCCTCCCAAATCCTCTGTATTTTAGAAATGCAAACAGACAAATCAGGTCAGTGGTTCTCACCCAGGGATGACCTGGCCCACCAGGAGACATGTCTGCAGATACGGCTGCCTGTCACAGCTCGGGGGCGCACCCCGCTGACATTTAAAGAGATAGAGGCCAGGAATAGGGCTGAACAGCCCACCATGTACAGGGCAGCCCTTCACGACAAATGAACCGCCCCAAGATGTTAATAGTACCAAGGCTGAGAAACGGTGCTAGACAGGTGGGATTGCAATTGGGAGTTTTTCTTTAGGTTAGAACACAAAATAAGTTTGAAACTCCTCAAAATTTCTGTGCACTGTTCTACATGTCTGACCTTGACACCTGACACAGCCAGTGCCCAGACCTTCCTTCTCCAGCTCCCGCAAAGTCAAAGGGACGGCCCCTCCCCACCGTCTACTCCTGTCCCCAAACACATGGTAACTGATAGATCAGTCACTCAGTTCTGCAGACACCGGAGTCCAGGCTGGCCATTGTTGTTTCTACGATGTTGTTTGATTGTTTTAATTACTGACGGAGACATCTTTGCACAAAATTGTCCTTTGTCTTTCTCCCAAAACAGAATATGCTCTAAAGTGACTATCAGTGGGAACTGATGAAGTAAATACAGATTTAAAATTTTCAACTAAATTGAGTAAACTGAACCATGTTTATTGTAGAATTATCTGATTTTAATTTTTTTTTATGAAATAAAGACAGATTTCCCATTCCAATATATTTACTGTTTCTCTGGGGTGGGAAAGAAGCCCTGTTGTTAAGAAACTTTTTTTTTATTTCTTAGATTCAGTATTATCAGTAAATGTGACATAATCTTACCTTAATAGGAAGTGACACCTTCACAAGTAGAATTAATTCTAGAAAAGTCCATGACTTTTACTTTTATACTATCTTAGAGGTACATTAGAATTATTAATAAAATATCTTATTTCATGCTACTTAATATTATATAGTATATTTAAGATACATATTAGGTTTTATTAAGTGAACAAAAAAAACTGGGATTTCTTTCAGACAGGCATAGATGAAATCCATGCTTAATCATTTTCTTGTACGACTACACTCAATTATTTAACCATTGGGAGCTCTGATTTTCTAATCTGATGCTATCTAATGGACTATGATAAAGAAAAATAAAGTGATTGATGTAAAATGTTTCAAATAGTCCCAGACATTCAGGAGGTATGTAATAAATAGGGGTGGGTACTATTATTAATACGTAAGAATTGGATTGTGTGATAAAACTGAAATGCGCATAATTCTGTAGAGAATTCGATCCACAGCTTTGTAGCATACTGTGGTCCACATTACCTCCTGACACAGAGGCAAAATACCCTAAGACATCCAAGCATTCAACAAATATTGTTGAGTGTCTTATACGTAGTGTATACATATAACACAAGTGGAAAAAAACCTCATCCTCCTTTGGATGGAGGAGATAAGCAAATTTAAAAATTACAATTTGATACATAAGTAAAATGGTTCATCAATCAAATGGCAAAAATAAGTAAGAAAGGTTTGGATTACTTGTGGGTTTATGTTTAGGTTTACATCAATCTCATATTACTCTCTATGTGTAATGTGAAGTACGGGTCAAGGTTCATTTTTTTTCATGTGGATGTTCAGTTATTGGGGATTTTTTCTTTCTCCAAGCATTCACTCTTCCCAGCAGATTGCTTTCAATTTTTCATGGATAGATAGACAATCTCATAAATGCAGGTCAACTTCTGGCCTCTCTATTCTGTTGCATTTATCTATCTATCTTTCTTTTAATGCCAGCGTCACACAGAAAGAGTGTTTAATACAAAAGAAACAAATTTCAAATATGTGTGAGATGGGTTACATTTGCCATGCGGCTCATCTGATTTTATTTAGATTTTAAAATATGAGCTAAAATATCAAAATGGCGGGGATTAGTTTGATAACCGAGTGTATTACTGAGCATACAATTAAAAGAAATTCCTCAGCCCTCTTTAAGAGAAACAAATTTCACACGAATGCTAGTCTTGAATACACATTAAGCAAATGAAAGGCTGATTGATGATACTTGATATAGACGATATTTTATATGTCATTATTTTTTCATGGGCCATTTGTAGCTACCAAATAAATATGTAAAAAAATATGAAGAAAAGAGTTTCTAGAATATTAGCCCCAATAGAAGTTTCAGAAGACAGGCGAAATCTCTGTCATGCCTACTTGCACAAAATAAGCACTATATATATAGTGCTTATTTTTTTTTGTGTGTGTGTGTATGCTTATTTCTTTATGCCTACATCAGTTCATCCAGTATATATATATATATATATATATATATATATATATATATATATATATATATATACACTGGATACTGGATATACTGGATACATCTATACTATATATACACATACATACATATAGCATATATACTATATATACAGTGTATATACTATATATAGTCTAGATGTATGTATAAGACTATACATAGTATGTATAGTCTAGAAATGGATATACATATATAAGATATACATAAGAAGTGGATATTCTAGAAATATAGACTGTTCTGACCCAAATCTACAGTGTTATGGTTGACATAAGCTACTTTCTTGTAATGGTGAAGGCTGAGTGTCCTGAGATATTATGGCAATTATAAGAAGCTTAAGGTTTTGGAATGAGATATGAATACATACTATTTCTCTGTGTTCGCCTTTTTCTCACCTCTCATATTACACAAGGCAGTACAGATTCAAATTCTTCTATTTCCAGAAAATTTCTTTCCATCTCTTTTAAGGTGTCCTACCAGAAGACAAAATGTCTTATGCTGACTTATCTTTCTCAGATCACACGACTTGCAGTTACACACACACACACACACACACACACACACACACACACCACATTTTTTCTGTAAATATTTAGATGGTTGACAAATTCCAAGTCAGGTACATGCTCACAGTGTGATAGAACTATAAAGTATTTCTCTTTGTCAAGTTTGAATTTAGTTTTGACCTTGGAGTGTGGAATTATAACACAACAAATCTTACCACCCAGAGGGTTGAAAGTCATATTTTTATCTTTATTGTCTTCACATCTCTTTACAAATTCCTAAGTACCTGAGAATAAACACATACAACTCCTGCCCAGTACAATAGACATTTATAGCAAGTAAATCGCCAAGAAGACATTCACAATAAAGATGATTTTGATGATAAGTTGTGCCTTTGAAATAGAAATAAAAATTTCCAGGGCATCTAATCTTTGTATTATAGACTCATGAAGAGCCTTTCTCCTTTGAAGGGCCAAGTGTATTGATTGACAAGTGCAGAAAAACAGAAACCTACCAGCTGCACTTGACCGTAGTGATGAAGAGCTCAACCCTACAGGGAGCCCAGGATCTCTCCCCTAGTGACTGGATCGCCCCCAGTCACTGAAAAGCTCACCAGGGACGCAGATGATGCCTCTCAGAGGCACGTCTATGCTCCATCCCTGGGCCATCGTGGTAAGATACTGAAGATTTTCAGGTGAATGAGAAAGTTAAATGTAAGCTCTGCAAAACCTGAAATCAGTGAAATGTTGAAATATAAATGGTGGCAATTATTTCAAAGTCTGTAAACATGAGACAAAAGCTTGCCATTGGCTCAAAGTCATTTTTCTTTAAGACATATTTTTTTTTATTCTCACCTGAGGACAGTTTTCATTGCTTTTAGAGAGAAAGAGGAAGGCAGATAGAGACAGAGTTAGAGAGAGAGAAACATCAGTGTGGGAGAGAAACGTCAATTGGTTGCCTTCTCATACATGCCCTGACCGGGGATACAACCCACAGCCTGTGTATGTGCCCTGACCGGGAATCGAACCTGAGACCTTTCAATCTACTCGATGACACTCCAACCAACTGAGCCACACCAAGCAGGGCTCAAAGTCATTTTTCTAACAATGTTTTCATTTAAAAACTGAAGGTAGATAAAATGGGCATGGATGGACTCTCCTTCAGGAAGAACCGTCTTCTCCACTTTAACTAAGAGCCTACTGAATGAAGCAGTTTATATTCTATGGAAGACTACATTTACTCGTTCCCTTTATTTTCCTCAATAGTAATCAGAAGTCATGGCAACAGTTGAGTTGGTCTGTAAATTTTGTCCAAATGAGCAGTCTGAGAGGATGCTAAAGAAATTTAGGGCTGCGAATTGAGAGAACAACAGAGAAGGGCACATATGCACTCACATAGCATCAAGTCTCTGCCTTCCTACCTTGGCTGGTGTGGCTCAGTGGATTGAGTGCTGGCCTGTGAACCAAAGGGTCGCCAGTTCAACTTCCAGTCAGGGTACAAGCCTGGGTTACAGACCATGTCCCCAGTAGGGGGTGCACAAGAGGCAACCACACACTGATGTTTCTTTTCCTCTCTCTTTCCTTTCCCTTCTTTCTAAAAATAAAAACATAAAATATTTTAAAAGATGAAGGAGTTAGAAAAGTGACTTTTTTGTTAAGAAAAAAAAGACTTTGCCTCCCTGAGTACTGCCCATAGCTGAACCCTGGGCACGCTAGGTATTTCCATAGATGCTATATGGCTAGAAATAACCATAGAAGCATGGTAGATATTTCCTGGTTAACTTTGGACTAAATCTATTCATATATTCAGTCATTCAAAAAATAATTTAATTGTTGATCACTATCTAACAAGATCTCTCGGCACTGTGCAAGTTACTGAAGAAACATAATAAGAAAGGATACCCCGCCTCCAGGAAATCGCCAACTCATACAGATTCCAAATTAGTAAATGACATTTGCAACATGATGTTATAGGTACTACAGAGAAGATAATGCAAGTAGAATGAACACCAAGAGGAAAATCTGGTCAGTCCTACTGGGTGCAGTGAGTTTGTGGGAACACAGAAAGCTTCACACCGAGGGGATGAAATCTGAGCAGATATTTTTAAACATGGATTTTGCAAGATGTGATATAAAGAGAAGGGAATTTGAGAATGAGGAAGTAAACACAGGTACCTTCTCGGCCGAAGATAAAAATGTAAGCTAAAAAGCTAGCATGTCCTTCTGATGTAATCTTTCTACAGGGGGCACTGAGAATAAAGACTAATTTGCAATGTAATATATCTCCTAAATAAAGGTGTGGGGACCATCGAAATATTTTCATGACCTTTCCCTGGAGCTTATTAAGTGTTAAGCAAACAAGAATATAATCACATCATGTGGAAATCTACTGCCGATGTCTGTGTCACTCCTAGGAAAGACTGTTCTTTATGCACAGGTGTTAAGAGTCCAGTCATGTCCTTCAGAAACAGAGAATCACACCCCTAACACATCACTAAAAGCAGTTGTGGGGCAGTTTCAGGCTCTACTCTTCTGAAACGTTGTGGCATTCCTTTGCATTCGCCTGTGTCCATGAGGGCTAAACCATTTTGTTACTTGAATTTCACAGATCAAATTTACCCAGTAGTTTTTATTCTCTCTCCATCCGATGTACTCATCAAACAAGTTACTGGTTTGTTTTCAGTCAGGACACTGAGTTGTTTCTAGTTGGGGAGTGGAAATAACGAAGGTGCTCGAAGTATAATAGTAAGGCCCCCAACTAGGAGTAGGCACAGGTACGTGTGTCTTGCTTCTCCATCCCTCAGTCTCTTCCCTGGTACGTCCACTTTTCTGGGGGTGAGGATGGGGGTCAGCATTCAAATGCTCTGCCTGGATGCTGGTGGACTAAGGCACCGGATGGGTCATCCTCCATAACAGGTTTTCCGATGATGTTGCATGTTGCATGTTCAAAAGACGGAGGTCTGGAATTACCTCTGGAGCATGAATGTCTAAAGAGATTCCCCTCGATGGGGTTCCCCTTAACCTGTCAAAGCCTCTGGGACCTGCAAGTCTTGAGCAGTGTGACTGGGCAGTTTTGTCCTGGCGCCTCTGCTGATGCAGAGGGCTGCTCTCTCCCCACACCCTTCCCGTCGCGCTCCTGGCGCTCCTGGAGGCAGTAGGGGGCGGGGGTTACATTTACAGGTGATTCGGTTCCTCAATATCAATACACCAGCAAGGGGTCCTGTCTGCTATGTATTTTTATTTTTAAATCCCATGTTCTCAGAAAGCCCCCTCCAGAATGAGGACTTTTCATCTGCGAGCAGAGACCGTCCTGCGGAGGCTTCGTTTCGGGTGGTGCAGGCGGACAGCAGAGGCTGGCCTCGCCCTTGACTCTGATCCCCAGGGAGAAGTCAGCGGTGTCGACATCCACACTTGAAGCTGTATATCTCCCCAGGCAGATCATTTAATGTCTTAAATGTAAAACAAAACATTTCTTGTCTTGTAAAAACAAACAAGACATAATCTTTGCACCCCTGGGGCTCATCGTGGAGTCGAATATATGGACAGAGAGAGTAAAACGTAGTAAAAGCATGTAGGTGCTGGTCGTGCCAGGGAGGGACGGGCAATTAAGAGAACAAAATACCCATCGAACCAGCAAGGCCAGCGCCCACACGAGCAGACGGGCACTATGCTTCGGAAGCACGGCTTTCGCTTTGGTCTCAAAAACGTGACACAGTGGAGCTGTCCACGTCATTCTGAGGTCCTCTCCCTGGACCAGGCTGCTGCCACAGGGGTTGACCGGTGGCTCACACCACCTCCTCACCCCCTTGCCAGAGCATCGTCCTTCCCTGAATTGGAGCCACCTCTCCGAGGCATTTAATCCACAGCCGAGTCCCGATGATGGGGGGGGGGGGTTCTGAAACACAAAGGCAGCCCCTCATCCCCAACACCCCTCTTGCTTTATGGGGGAACTCTTGCTCTTCCCCCAGAGCATCCTTTCATGTGTCCCTTTTAAGTAACGACCATCTACGACTCTGCCTTCTGGAATCACGACCTAAGATGAGGCCGGGACTTGTTCTTGGAACCAGACAGTAAGAATGGGGTTCTGAAGGTGAGTCTCTTGCTTGCAGGGCACCCATAAAAACCCAATGAAGTAGGTAAAAGATCAGTAGGGCCAGGGATGCTGTGACGGTGCTGCTCAGATGCTCACGAATGACCTAGAACGGGCTGCTCGCGGAAGGAGATTGTCTAGAGGGTGCCAGGTCTCTCACAGTCCAGAGGCACAGTGGAAATGGTAATCGCGAGGGCGGCGGAATGGGGTGCGGAATGGGGTGCGGAATGGGGTGGTGGTCGCTAGGTGCACCGATGCACTGGAGAGAGAAAATCGGCGCCTCGCGTCTGCGATCAGCCCTGGACAGTGATTTTTTAGACCCTCGCACTGCCCACCAACTCGGGACCGAGTCATTAGGGTAAGGGTCGTCCAAAGAAGACAGGATTTTAGGCTAGGCAAGTATCCTAGGCACAGAACAGCCCCAGCAAGAAAGGAGTGGGTGGTGAGGCATCAGATCGGGGTGTCTAAGTTGACTTAGGGTCATGCGCTCGTGAACCTGGAACCCTCAGAGTCACCTCTTAGTCCCAATCGCTGGCCCATGCTGCCTCCTCCGCCACAGAGAGGCCTCCGGTGAGGGCTTCTGGCTCACCGCCACCTCCAGAAATGCTAGTAGAACTTGATATTCCTAGGCCCAAATATGTAAGTAGCCAGGACAAGTACCAACAACATAAGTAACAGCAGACACTTGAACAATACAGGTTTTGGGGGCACTGAACCCTAAGGCAGTCCAAAGTCACGTATAACTTTTGACTCCCCCCCAAACTTGTCATCCCTCAGTATCTGCAGGAGATAGGCTCTAGGACCCCCACCCCGACCCCACGGGTAGCAGTATTCACAAGTGCACACGTCCCTTGTATAAAACGGTCCAGAGCAATGCATACTGTGCGTACCACAGAGAAGCAGAGTGCTGAAACCAGCTGCCCACGGAGGAGTCCAAATCCTTTGCCTAGTTTCCAGAATTGAGCCTGTGCTCAAAGGAGAGGCTGGGTCTCCTTCCAGGAAGACCAGGTATCAAGGGGTGGGTGACGGTTTCCGCTGTCGCTGCCCCTTCACTGGGCCAGTGTGCCTTGCCCCAGATGTTGGGACTGGGGTGCCTGAGGGCTCGCAGCGGCCCCTCATACAGAACATTGGCTTTGGAGGAATGGGAGCTGCCTGGCGCAGGAGACCTTTCACCCCCAGACCCCAGCTCCTGGGGCCGTGAGAGCTGACTGACAGACAGAGGGTGGGTACAAAGGTGCCCGCCTGTTCAAGGTGCAAACCGTATCTGTGTCTGGAGGGAGGCAGGAGAGGAGGACTGAGCAAGGCTTTCGTATCCAAGGTGCTCCTCTTGGTGTTTGGTAGAAACAGCCCTGGCTCTGCCAGTTGCTGGACTGCAAGTTGGAGCTCATTTGTGTATGCCTCATGTCCATCCTCTGGAGACATGGGACAGTGACCGTGTTTATGGCAGAGTGTGCCCGTGAAAAGGATACATCACAGGGCCTGGCTTGGAATAGGGAGTCAGAACAGGGTAGCTATTTCTATGATTTATTTACTTATCTGTAACTTATTGATTTGAGACGGGGGAGAGAGAGGAAGAAACCCTGACTTGTTGTTCCACTTATTTATGTGTTCATTGGTTGCTTTTTGTATGTGCCCGGACCCGGGATCGAACCCGAAACTTTGGCCTCTCGGGATGATGCTCTAACCGACTGAATTACCCAGCCAGGGCACTCAATGGGACCACTGTGATTCACATGTATACTGTGCGTATGAGGAGACTGAGGAGTGAGTGAGTGTGTGGCTGGTCCAAGTTCTAACAGCTGCTCAGCCGTGGAGAGGGAATAATAACCCCAAATTCTGATTCCAGACTCCGCCTACTCCACCACCACCCCGGGCTGCCTCACTGTCATTCATTCACCCGAATGATGACAAAGACATTTAAGAAGTAGCTCATTTGAAAGTTGATAGCATTTCTTAAAAGAAAATACAAATATACCGTCTCCCTTAATACTTTAATACCATCATCATTTTCTTCTCAAACTTTTTTTTGGGACTATTCGATCACTTGGGTAGACTACATTTGAAATTAAAAACTGCCAGTAACTACCCTTCATTTCTACACTTTGGCTCCTATTGTGATGCAAAATGGCTTGGACGGGAAATCTGGGGCTATTATGTTTCATTGGAGGGAACCTGGACACAGCTTGATGCTCAATCTGCTTATATAAGTGATTTTTTATATAGACCTTGAACTTTTACAGATTTATTCTTATTGTGAAGATTAGCTTTTCAGAACTATTTTGTATTTGGATTTGTAGGAAATTCTTTAAATAATACGGGAAAGAAATGCCTTCTTTGATTCCTGTGTCTTTTTTTTTGTAAATCCCTTTTGATGATGGAAACTAGGAGGCTGATGGTTTAAATTATATAACTCACAATACATTTGTGGCCAATTTTATATAATCGACACATTTTCCTAGTTCTAAGGAAAGTATATTATTGCAGTCAGATGGTAATAATCACCTAGTCTGTATGCCTGCCATCATGCTAAGCAGCCAGCCTGTATGGAAATGCTATGAAGTGAGCCTTACGTCCCTCACTTTGTAACGAGGGAGCTGGGGCTCTGAGGGTGCAGGCAATGAGCCCCATCCACACAGCTTCCGGGGGGCAGACCTGAAACTGGGGCACAGGGACTGTAACCCAGCCAAGTCCACCCTCCCTGCAGTCACGATGTTGGGCTGTTCCCCTAAAGAGGCAAGCCGGAGCCTTTCGATTTGGGGGACGTGTTAGACAGGCAGTAGACATACGGAGGCCTGGAAGGCATCAACTAAATACAGTGACGTTTGGGCAGGTTCATTTCCGGAGATTCCTTACAGGTCGCAACTTCAAACAGCCAATCACACGATCATCACACAGCAATGAAGAAGAACCAGTCAAATTATTTCTTGTGTAGATGGATGAGAGAACGAAAGGCAGGATGCGAAGAGCATGGCGGGAAATCAGATGGAAATTGTGCTGGAATCGCGGCTTTTTCCCTCGTGGTAATTCCTACCTACTTGGGCTTCATTTTCCTTTCCTAAAACATGCGGATGAGATTGCCTCGGTCTACGCTGTGGAGGAGATTAAAGACCGTGCACCGCGTAGAAGACGACCATCGGGCGCCGTCCTCATTAGCCAGATTTTTAAATGGAGTTTACGACAACCACACTACAAGCCTCTCATGTTTTCTTTCCTAGAACAATACCATTCTGCCTTATTATCGTGATCACCAAGGCGAGTAGACTAAATAAACTACTGAAAAGAGTCTGTTACCTTTGTACTAGGAATGTGTTTGTATTTGTTTCCTAATGTTGTTGTACAAATTACTGCCAACGAGGTGATTAAAACGACAAAAGTGCGTTTGCTCACAACGCCAGAGGCCAGAGTGTGGAGTCAAGGCATCGGCACGGCCCTTCTCTCTCTGAAGGCTCGAAGTGGGGCTCTCTTTCCTTGCCTCTTCTTGGCTTCTGGTGGCTCTAGACACTCCTCGGCTTGCAGGTGCATCGCTCCAGGATCTGCCTCTAACATCATAGGGCTGTCTCCTAAGTCTGGGTCCAGATTTCCCTGTTCTTCTAAAGACACCGAGCACACGGGATCAAGGGCACGCCCTAGTGCAGGAGGACCTCGCCTTAACCAGTTACGTCCGTGGCCACCCTATGTCCACAGAGGGCCACATTCGCAGGTTGCAGGGGTTGGAACTTCATTAGCTCTTTTTGGGGAACACAATCCAACCTATTAAATTCCTTAGGGAAAGTAATTTTTTTAAAAAAGATCAAATTCTTGTTTCTATCTCAAGGAACCTCGCCCTCTCCACGGTCACTCCAGTCCCCGAACCGCTGCCGCATGTAATCAGTCCCTCCTCGGCCAGTCCTTTCCCACGCCCATGCTCGCTGGGTTGTCACCACGATGGCTGTGGCTTCCTGCAAACCACACGTCCTTCCCTTCTCTCCGTGGCATCGCACGTTCCCCGGGGGGCCCGGGTGAGGACAGCTTTGCCCAAATTATTCACTTGTTGTAAGAGTCACGAACATAGTCCTAGTGCGGTGTTATTTGCCACTGCCTAAGGATAGGTTATTTATGGGGAGATTTTTATTCATCTTCAGAGTAATTTTCAGACCCTCGGGTGACACAAAATGGACCAATTTTCTGCAATGGGTAAAGTGCTCCTATACACTCACCGTTACTAGGTGTGGAATGTGTCATGCACGCACATGCACCCTGAAGGGGATATTGTTGGCAAAAACAGAGCTCAGAAAATCACAACTCCCAGAGGTGTAAGACGTGATTCAAGACAAGGCTCAGGCCCCTACAGATAAGTCTAGAAGGGTCTAACAGGGCATTCTCTGCTTTTCATTGAAAGGACACTCATTACTCTGACCATTTCAAAGGTTTCATAGGTTTTTACAACGATCCATCCATCTCTGTTACCCTTGTATGGTATAGCCAATTGATAACTTTGTTGTTGAACGAAATGCCTTGTGCGACTATAGTCTCCTTCCTAAGCAGGCCATGAGAAGCCTGCCCGAGGCGCCTATAGTGCAGGGGGAAATAACAAGACTTCAAACTCGCCCCAAAGCAGCTCAAAACCAGGTTTGGAGTCGCAGCTCTGTCATTAAGTACTTCCGTGACATTGGGCGGATCTCTCCTCCTGGAGCTGTATTCCTTCTGTTTGTAAAGCAAGGATGATGATATGACCTCTAAAAACGTGCATCGAGAATGCAAGATGAAAAATGTGAAAATGTTTTCTAAGTTGTGAAGTGCTATCCAAAAGGAAATTCTGTTTTTATGATATTTACTACTGCGCGTCCTGTATGAATGTACATTGCTTCTATTTCTTTTTTTAAATTCACTCGTGTACCATTAACCAGATGGCTATGAGAATGATACCTCTCTGGGAAGAAAAAAAAAAACTGACAAATACGCCTGCATTTAAGCGTATTTTTAACTCCATCATAATCTGAGAATTGCTATTTGCTCTTTTGGAAGCTTATCCGGCCTAAAAGCATGAATTAAAGCTTTGGAGACGTATCTTTTTGTGCACAGAAGACTGCATGCCATGAGTGATGCTTTCAAAGATCTCTCGGCCCCTGGTCCAGCTGCACTCTAAACATAAGCCCTGGGGGATGATTTTCATTCTGATCCACTGGTGAAATGTTTCAGCGAAGGGAATAATTTCCATAGATGTCTTCTCTATGCCAAGTTTAACAAAGGTCTTCGCAGAGCAATCGCTTCATCGGAAGAAGGCGTAGCTTTTTGAACCTCTGCGTACCTGCTGGTTTCTGTGGAATGCTCTGTTTTCTCCGGTGCATAGTTTTTAGTCTTTGGCTACTCGCTAATGTGAAAGGTGTAGAGTGGATAATTGTGTAGAGATTTTAAATACAGACTGAAAGGCTCCTGGAGCAGGAGGTTCATGCTGTCCTGGGATGGAACGAAGGCTTTCATCTCCAATAAGCCTTTCGGCAGGGGGTGATGAGTTGGAATAGGGAAGCTGATATGAAAAGAACCCAAAAGATGATAAAACCGGGAGAGAAAAGCTGATGAATAACAAATACTGAGCCACTCAAAGATCAGCGCCCAAGTTTTCTTTCAGGACGTAGCATTTCTTTCTTTCCTTTTCTTCTTTCTGCTCCTTTAGCCTGTAGACCAAGATCGATACTGTATCTCATTACTGACCAACAAGGGAAGAGGGGAAACAAAGAAGTGGGAACTTTGTTTGATGGATAAGAGAATGGCGTCTTAACTATTATTCGCTGAACGTGTTACGCTAGAGAGAAAGGGTGAGAAAGAATTAGTGGGAAACATTGTCTCTGTTCTTTCCTCGGTGGATTCTAAGTGCATGCCCTCCACGTGGCCCCATATCTGCCGAGCCCTTGTGGGCGACTGCCTGGGCTGTTTTACCGATCAGCGAGAGGCTGCAAGAAGTGACTGATTGAGTATAACACCCCACCTTCTCCCTTGTCTCAGAATTTTAGCAGATCCTCCAAAAGCCCTTTCGGTAGGTGTGAAGTATCCTCACACACTGAAGTAAAATTTCAGGTCACCTGTGAAAGTTGTTTAAAATTTGTTTGAAAGCACTTCTGAGCGCCAAGGTTCATGACTCACCACTTGCCATAAGGGAGATGGCAGAGAATGAGCTGGAGGTGGGACGAGGCTGCTGAGAGGCTCTGTGTAGAGAGTATCGTAAGTGTGCCGTGTGGTTCCCCCATTCCTCGGAGAAGAGCGAGCTGGCGGATGGGGTGGGTGGGTTAAGAGGAGCCTTGACACAAGTGAACACTCAGAACACATCAACG